>CM060697.1:166737121-167043415 GCA_030686995.1 Artemisia argyi
AAATATAGAAGATTAGAAGAAGAAAGATGGTGACTTGGTGACTTATATGTGATTCGTATATATATATAGAGAGAGATGGAAATGAGAGCTTTTTATTCAAAGAAAACACACACAAATACACACACAAGCACACACCTCAAATGAGCTTTGAGGTGTTTATATAGTACAAGAGTTAGGATGCCCTAAAGGCTTTCCATGGGCTTGGTCTTGGGCTTGGCTTTCTTTTATCTATAAAGGCTTATGAAACATAACTAATAGCATATTAGCTTACCAAGACCAAGGCCCAATGACTAAACTATTACTAATCTTAACAAGCGACACAAAGTTACAATATGAGAATGACCATCACTTCATAATACATATTTTTAATGCTAACAGTTCATTATTCTGTCGCTCAAACTGCGGGGGAGTGTTAGTTGATAGTGTGACACCCCGAAAACCAGATCAGCAGAAGCATACAAGTTCATGGATTGTTATCATAACAAAGGGTACAAAGAACGGTTTTATATAAACCATTTTGAAGGAAATTTTATAATTGAAAACATTCAATTTACAATAGTTAAAATGGTGCGGAAGCTATAATTCAAAGATTAATTAAAATAAGTCCCAAACGGTTTTCGGAGTCTTCTATGACCAAGCCATGCCCTTCGCCAAGCTCCTCCAAGTAAAATATACAGCAGCAATATCTAACATCTGGGATAAACATGCTAAATTCAACACAAAGGTTGAGTGAATCCATAGGTTTAAAGTATAATAGTTGATCACAATATTACAAATTTTAAGATAAAGGGGCTACGTTGTTATACGCCCGAAAAATACCACAGGGCTACATTGTTATACACCCACTGCACTAAGCTCATGAGACCAAGCGTTAACAAACACCATAAGTCAACAATAACCGCGGAATTTCATAATATAACAAACGCCCCCTTCGCTAGGCACTGCCAAATACCTAGCCAACCTCAAATATAGCACACCCGTGTTGCCACTCTCAGGTCATGGATGGGATGGTCAATCCTATAGGCCTATATACTATATTCGCGCTCACTCGCAAGTGACTAATGGCTCATGATCTGAGGGTCTTAATAGTGGCAAAAATCGAACTTAGTGCTCATCAAAAATGGCTACTGCTTTACTCACAGTACCAGAAAATATCAGTTTTCAGTTCCATAAAATAGTTTTCAAATCATTGTGATCATAGTAAAAACAGAGCATGTATCTCACCCCAATTAGATTGCAAAACAATTAAAATAGATAAAGTGGGGCTATGAACTCACCTGAGTATGTAGCAATACAAGATATCGCAGCTAGTATCAACTAGCAAACACAATGGCATCAATAGTGTAGGCACAACGGCATCAAGAAAGCACAAGCACAAGTCATTAAGCACACGTCGTCAAGAAAGTATAAGCACAACGATTACTGGATCGGCACAACCTTAATAAACAACATGTTTCAGAAAACAATCCTCAAGTAATCCATAATGTAGCGTTCGTTGAATACTCGTGTTAATTACAAAAAGGTTTAGTTTCCAATGGCGATAAAAGAAGTAAAACATTTGTAATCTCGTGTGGATTTTAGGAAAGAAAATAGTTTTGAGAATAAGACGAAGAAAATTGACGAAACGAAATCAAACAAGTAGAGAAGGATGAAGGAGTAAAACGCTCTCGTGAAGAAGTCTTAAAATGTACAATCAAATAATAACTCACGCCAAAACCAATAGACTCAAGAATGAACAAACAAGCGATATCAAATGAAAATAGGACCAAAGATAAGTCGATAAATTAGTTGAATGTTTACCCCAAATCCCAAAAGTAATATTTTGTATAAGTTCGAATAAAGTCAAGTTATATAAGTTTTATAAGAATTTTGGAAAACTGTTTATAAGTTTATAAATACTAAAAAGTTTTATAACTTTATAAATGTTAAAAGATTTTATAAATTTTATCCGCTTATATTGTGTTCCCAAGTTAACGTGAATATTTGTGAACAAGTTTTTATAAGTTTTATAAGTCTTAGTCTCATTTCATATCGTTATCATTCGCGTGTATATTAGTTTTCGGCTTATCGGATAATATGTGTCCATTCAGGTCCAAATGTATTAAGTTCGACGAGCCCAATACACTGTTCCATCCCTTGTATCAAATTACATAATAATCCTATACTAATACCGTAAATCAATAACGGTTACAAATTATTCGAATCACCAATCTATTACAATGATTTATATTACAATAATTTTACAAATACAATGAATTGGTGACAAAAAATCCCGGTAATATTCCAATGGCATCCAACATCATTATCGATACATCTCAACAAAACAAAAGAATAAGTTAGTAAGCGATTGAAAAGAAATGCAAAAGAAATAATATGCACTCAACGACCAAAGCCATTGGGCTTTAGACCCATGACAAAGTAGTAACTCTTTTATTTTGTGTGGGCTAATGAGCCCAAGACATAACAAACACACCCTTATAATTTCATATTATCGAGACACAAACAAGCACAAGACCATGATTTGTGATCCTTTTGTTAATCTGGATAGTCAACACACCAACGAACACCCCTTGGTGACAAGTTAACTCAATCGAACAAGAGACACCACTCCTGTGGTGTTCGTATCGGACCACACACGCAAAGCACACAATTACAGGTCCTATAATCCTTTGAAACTCAACTCAGCAACCAAACCATATCCAGGCCGTGACTCAAAAATAATTGAACACACCCATAATTTATTTGACTAACTCAAACCCAAAGCAAATCCATCACAATCTCATAAATAATTACCATATAAGCAAGTATATGCTCGAACTAAATTAATAACACTAAACAAATGTAAATTGGTGATGAGGCGAAAAATGAACCACTTTTAGGGGGTCATTTAAGCCTGGAATGAATTTATTTGATCAAATATTGCCCTAAATCGTTCCTTTTGTGATTTTAGGTACTTTGGGAGAGAAATCTGGAAAAGGAAGCAATTCAGACGTTTTTGGAGCATAAAAGTGAAGAAAACGCCAAAGTCTTAATTTTCCTTACTGGGAACAGTAGGTGACGGCGTCAAGAGCAACATCCTGACGGCGTCAAGAGTAAATTACATGACGGCCCAGTGCAAACATGAAGGCGTCACAAGTAGAGCGTCAAGAGTAAAATACGTGATGGCCTGGAAGACCCTAACACATGACAGCGTCAGATGTAGATCAAGGCAGTCCGAGAATTATTTTGGCGGCGAGATGACGGCGTCACCTATTTGGTCTTGACGCCGTCAGCCTCAATTTCCTATATATAGTTTTCTAATTTTCATTCAAAAAGAGGAGAAGTTTGGAGAAACCCTAAGGCCGAACCTATTACGAATTTTACAGGTTTTTCAATGGTTTTCAGCCCTTGAACCCTTTCATGTGTAATTGAGATAAGTGTTCTTCTAATTCAATCAATATGTCTATGTGTTGGTTGTCTATATCTTGTGCTTGTCTTAATTCCACCATGCTAGGCTAGATCTATCTTGTGTTTGCTTAGATCTAATGAAACCTAGATATTGATTATGTGTTGATTGCTTGTTTATGGTTGTATTGGATGAATGATTTCGATGTTAGGCTTAATAAAACTGGCAGATCTCCAAATGGTAACATGCTTGAACGTTTTAGGAAACATGAACTGACGTGCACTAGGTTTTATTGGTTGTATTTAATGCATGAGTAAATTCTAATGATCCCATGTTAGGAGCTTCTTAGCCGGCTCGACATAGGAGTGAAGTAGGCACTCATAGGATTGGGGAATTAAGTGCGCCACCCCATGAATGGTATTAAGGAATACAATCCGTCATCCACGCTACTATAACAAGTAATTAACGTGTAAAAGATATCTAGGGAGTAGTGAAATCTACGTAAACACAATTTCTCCACTTATTGCTCACAACCTTAGTTAAATTAGTTTTATTTTCATTTCTAGTATTTTATTTTGATTACATCTTTAGTATTGGGTTAGTTGACTAGCAACTAATTCCGCCCAAATCCTTTAAAACCGAGATTTTTACTTGCTTTCTAAAAAAAAATATAAAAATACAAAAATAATCATCCCTCATCTCTAGAACTAGTATTTAGGTTTTCTAATCCTAGCGACACTATTCCTAGCCGAACGATCAATCCCCCGGTACTTGTCACTATACTATACTACAACGATCAGGTACACTTCCTGGTGGGGGTTGTAAGCTTCTCAAGATCCCTTGAGAGGTAAAGCCTGGTGCAATCCCCACGCATCAAGTTTTTGGCGCCGCAGCCCGGGGAATAGTTATTGTCTAGGTTAGAATTTCTTTTTATTAGGTTTCATAGAAAGTTGTTTGAGCCTGCTCATTCTGTCCACTGTATCAGCTGCTTGTTTGATTGTGAGAGTTTGTTCAAATTGAATTGTAGCTAATTTGAGTTTGTTTATCCCCATTAGGCCTGCACCACTTTGGCTAATCTAAATAGTTTATATCTCGGTTAATTTTTGTTTTTACTTGTTCCTTTTGCTTGATATGTGGTTTAGAGATAATTGGTAGTTAAATGTTTTTATTTCTAAGCTTAGATTTCATGTTAGAACTTATTATCCAGCTTATTCTTAGCTTGCAAATTGCAAGTTTAGTACCTGCATAATAGTAACTTTTAGCTTTTGATCAATTTGTAGCTTTTCTTTTAATTCAAGTTTGTTTAATTGTAGTCCTCAGATTGTAGTGATAGCTTATAGATTTAGTTATTGTTTTCGCCTTATTAGCTTATCTGTCTAGTTTATCTGTTTCATTTTTTTCATTGATTTGACTTCTGGTTTTGTCCTCAACTTAGTTAAGCTTTTGAATATTACTGCTAGTGTAAGTTTGGATTCTTGATCTGTTGAGCTTATTTAGATTGTAAGTAACTTGTAGTATAGGTTTTATGTGTTACAGCTTTTAGAGTCTTGGTTTGAGTTAAATAGCTTGTGCATCAACTAGCTTCTTGCTCCATTCCACTACTCCCCTGCACCATCAGTTATTATCTGTCCCATATTGCCCCTAACTAGCGGTCATTTATAGCTCATTTGTACCATTGGACCTGCTGTTCCTTTTCACCTCAGATATTGTTCCAATAGTTCAGTTTCGTAAGCCTCTATTTAGATTGTTACTTTAGGTCTTTGACTAGTTTTTGATGTTCTGGAAAGCTAGGTGTATAAGCTTTTTGGATTCATGTTTACTTATCACTATTGAGCTCAATTTCTTGCTTATTATTGAGCTGTTGTAACTCCCCTGCTCTTCCATTTCTGTCCTTATCTGTTACTTTCATAAGCCCGTATCTTGATGTATAATTAAGCTTTTTGATTGAACTTAGGCATATTAGAAAGCTAGTTGTACTGTATTGATATATCTGTGCTTAACTTGGTTTGTGGAGCTTATTTGGTCCGCTTTATAACCTTTTGGCCTGCTCTTGCTCTGTCCCAACGAGCCCGTTTCAACAGCCCCTCATAAGCTCATATAAGCTCACAATTGTGTGATTTTTGGCTCGTTCGATAGATTTTACAGCTAGCTTCTTGATTTTGTGCTTAACTTGATGTTTAGAGCTTATTTAGACTGCTTATTTGTGCCTGCAAGTTGAAGGTTTACACACTTTTTGCTTTAGTAACATAGGACATGCGGCTGAGCTTTCTGGCTTACGGGCAAGGCTTATTTGAGATTTTTGAGCTGCATTAAGTTTGTTTAGGTCCATTACACATTCCCTAAGCTTTTGATGCGATTTTATGTAGAAGTGCTTATTCTAAGTGCTTATTCAAACTGCTTATTGTGTCCAAACTGCTTATTAGTGGGCTTATTTAAACTTTCTTATTTTTCCTAGTATTAGAATAATATTTTAGATTTTCCAGAATTTTTTCAGATTTTTCCTAGTTGATTTACTATTTTTCTTAATTTTCCTTTATTAATAATCATTTTTAAATCCCTTTTAATATTCAAAAATCAATAAAAAAAATCAGAAAAAGCTTTTAGAAATACAAAAATATTTTAGAAAATTCTTTTATATTATTCTAGATTTTTCAGATTAGATTTTATAATTTTCCCATTATTTTTTACATTTTCTTTTATTTTTAATTACTTTTTAATTCAATAAATAAAAATTAAATCTTAGAAAATAAATAAAAAGCCATAAAAATATTTTTCTTTTTCTCAAAATTCTTTTTAATAGTTTAAGATTTTTAGAAAATTATTTCACATTTGTAGGATCGTTTTTAGTATAAAAGTCGCGTTTTATTTCGTATGTTATGTTTAAAAATTACGTTTGCATTTCCGTTTTCACGTTTTTGACTTTTGTGCATATATAGCTTGTACATTCTGCTTATTTCACTATTTCTTATCATTATTTGAATTTCAAAATCATATTTTTTACTTTACCGCTTTTCACGACACGATTTTGCGATTCGACTATTCACGACTCCATTCTACCTTCGTTGGGAAAACGACCCAGGGAATACTTTCACTAGTATTTCTTCGGAATAATTATATACTACGAAAAGACTTTATCAGCCGTCATGTGTAATATAACTCTGGGCCGTCACCATATCTTGAACCATGACGGCCAAGCGTGACGCCGTCACGTTTTCTCTAGATCGTCACCACTTCCACCTCTTGTTTACTCTTGACGCCATCACATGAAGACTCTTGACGCTGTCAGGTACTGTTCCCAGTAAGAAAAATTAAGACTTTGCCATTTTCTTCACTTTTATGCTCCAAAAACATCCAAAATGATTCCTTTTCCAGAATTCACTCCAAAAGTACCTAAAATGACAAAAGGAACGATTTAGGGCAATATTTGATCAAATAAATTCAAATCCGGGCTTAAATGACCCCCTAAAAACGATTCATTTTTTGCCTCATCACGGGTCCAAATGTATTAAGTTCGACGAGCCCAATACACACTTCCGTCCCTTGTATCAAATTACACAATAATCCTATACTAATACCGTAAATCAATAACGGTTACAAATTATTCGAATCACCAATCTATTACAATGATTTATATTACAATAATTTTACAAATACAATGAATTGGTGACAAAAAATCCCGGTAATACTCCAATGGCATCCAACATCATTATCGATACATCTCAGCAAAACAAAAGAATAAGTTAGTAAGCAATTGAAAAGAAATGCAAAAGAAATAATATGCACTCAACGACCAAAGCCATTGGGCTTTAGACCCATGACAAAGTAGTAACTCTTTTACTTTGTGTGGGCTAGTGAGCCGAAGACTCAATCGAACAAGAGACACCACTCTTGTGGTGTTCGTATCGGACCACACACGCAAAGCACACAATTACAGGTCCTATAATCCTTTGAAACTCAACTCAACAACCAAACCATATCCAGGCCGTGACTCAAAAATAATTGAACACACCCATAATTTATTCGACTAATTCAAACCCAAAGCAAATCCATCACAATCTCATAAATAATTACCATATAAGCAAGTATAAGCTCGAACTAAATTAATAACACTAAACAAATGTAAATTGGTTCCGAGTCAACTCAACTCGTGAGTTGACTCGGACGAGTCAAGTGACTCAGTAGTGGGTCAAACCAGTTTTTGTGTCAAAATGATAGATCCACACGAGATTTGATTAGAAAAATGTTGGTTTAATTAGTTTTAGGTAGAAACTCGTTTAGTTTTTAGTTTTACCGATTAGGGTTTATAGAAAATGAAGCAAATGGAGAAATGAGTGGCGTGAGAGTCTTACATATCGAGAGAAAAAGAAGAAGAGGAGTAGCGGCGAGCAGCGGTGGAGGTGGTGAAAGTGGTGGCAGCGGCGGTGTGCGACGGAGGGTGACCAAACGAGCTGCCCTTGGCGTCAAATGCTCCAGAAATGATCTCTTCGTCTTGATCTACATGCTCGGCTAAAAATAGTGGGTGGTCGGAAGTTGGCCGGATTCCGGCAGCGGCGCCTGATGTGTGCTTTTTCACACATCCTTTTTAGCCTTAAATCAGACCAAATACACCAAATACTAACCAAATATGCCAAGAGAATGTATGTTTTTGTATTTGTGTATGTGCAGGTACGGATATGAGAAAAATGAATAAAAACAAAGCCAAAACCAACAAAAACGAGCACGAGATTGGAAAAAGGTCAAAAGCCGGAGCCGGGGAAGCAAAATGATCAGCGTCGTAACCCTAAAGTTTTTTGGTGATGTTATTAGTAGAGAGAGAGTGCGTGGGAAATGAATGAGTGTGTGAAATTATGAGAATGAGAGAGAGTGGTGAGAGTTTTAAATAAATCAAAAGGGACCAAAGTTGTCATTACTCCAAGTTTATGGTGGCAGTGTAAATAAATTACAGGGGTCGCTTCTGACATTTCGATTAGCTCTTATAAAAGTTAGGCTCAGGTCTCATTTGAGATAGCAAACGATCATTTCAAATCGCGGGATTTTCGCCATTGAGTTTAAAACAACTTTTCTGATAAAAATATATATAAATACATACAGCTTTCTCGAAGACAATTTAATTCAAAATATTTGGCAAATGCGATACAATTCGAATTTTCTAGGTTGTGCCGGCTCGATAAAGGAATAACGCTCACGTTAAATAAGATATCCACAGTTTTTCAAACCCAAATAAGTTCAAAAGTTAAGGAAATCAAAAGTAACGGTTTTGGCTCGTAAAATAGTTTTAGGAAAAGTATCGGGGGTTACAGATAGTTATTATGTTAATGGGCTTTATGTATTTAGTATAGGCCTAGCCCACCTTGATAACTTATATATTGAACTCATTGGTGATTAATGGAAGACACGCAAATTACAAAACTAATAACATATACGTGAGTGTGTGTATATAATACAGATTCTCTATTAGTCTCTCAAGATTTCTTTAGATGATCTTCTTTACATAGTATCTAAGCATGCCTAGAATCAATAACATTTTTTTCATAAGTCAGAATGACCAATAGTAAAAAAATGGCCTTTATAACACTGGTTTCTACTGCTTTAAGAAACAGTCTGTCCTTTTGAGGGGGTGATTGTACAATAATTCGCACTACCAGGCCTTCGATGGTGATCAAAGGAAATGAGGGGTGTTGTGATTACGCCAAGCTCGGATATAATCTGAAATAAGAAATACTAAAACACTACGTTAAGTGATTGCGCAGGGGTTGGACCCAGTGAACCACCTCCGGCGTGTGAATAAGTGATCGGTATGAGAGTTTAAGTATAAATGTAGTATAGTGAGGTGAGAGAGATTGCATACCAGATTTGTCATCGTCCAGGACTATTTATAGGTGAAGAAAATGGTCCTGGAGAGGGGTCACACGTTTGAGAGAGATCATGGGGGCGTCCCATGATTTGTGGTAACCGCTAGGGTTTAGTGTCCCACTTCTCCTGGTTTAGCGGGGGAGCTAGAGAGAAAGAGGAGACGTGGATAAGACTTGGTCTCACCAATATTTGGACTTGGCATCGTTCCGTCCTTAAAACTTATTGAGAGATACCCCAAAGGGCTTAATACTTCGATTGGCGAATTCCCACTTGGTAACTAGATCATTGATGATTAGTTTTACGCCAAAGAAAGTTTAAGGAGGCTAGCCAGAGCCTTCGATTATGTAGGTTGCGACCAGACTCGAAGGGGGATCCTTCGAGCTAATCGGAGGGTACATCATCAAGCCCCCCAGTTGAAAGTTAGATATGCGCACAAGAATATTTGGCCTTCAACTCTATCATAGTTCAATGCTTTCACCAAATCCTCGAAAATTGGATAAGATGAATTTTTGAAATACAAAGATGCATTAAATGCGCATGCTTATGACTTATCCGTTGAACAGAAGAATGTAACGGCATAATTATCGGTAAGCTCAACCATCTTTCAAAATTTAAAGTGTTGAGTAGATATAATTATGTGTAATATAAATACCGGTGTACTCTCAAATTCTGAACCACAACTTTTTCCTCTGCAACTTTTACAAAGCTGTGACGTGTTTATCTACAACAATAAAAAGGTAAACTCTTCCCCCATCTTGTAGTTAGGCCCTTTAGGTATTACCAGGTAGCCATGAGCATGGATGCTAAACATATAAGAAAACAAAAATGTACTCTTTCAAGAGAAGCCCTAGCCCTCATTCTAGATGATTACCCAATACCCAAACAACACAAAGTTATTCTCCCAAAAAATAGTCAGAGCATCTATGATGCCCCAAAAGGGTATGTGGGCCTGTATACTCATGCCTTTACCCGGTCAAATCTAAGAATACCCCTGCACCCATTGTTTCTAGAATTGCTACAATATTATGAGGTGCATATTTCAAGGTTTAATCCGTTTGGACTAGCCAAACTTACCACCTACATAGTAATGTGTAAGGCATATGGGTATGAGCCCTCACTAAATGTGCTTTGAGGCTTCCTTAACCTGTGTCCCGGGGGGGATTGGTTGACATTGTCAAAGAGGAATGATGAAGATGTGCCCTTGCTAATTACCAAACCCTTCACAAATATAACAAACTGGAAAGGGAAATTATTTTATGTACAAGATACAATCATACCTCCGGGGTATCCAGCACTCTTGAATGAAGCATTCTGTTTCGACCGTAAGAAATTCAATGATCAACTTCCCCTCAATGTTTGAGACGACCCACTTTATCAACGTCTTGCCAGACACCCCATTGATGCGCAAACCTTTCCAGAACCCATCCTCTTTATGGCTGGTCTTGTGGACCATTGGGAAGGATCTCCTTTGTCGCCAGAAATCCATTGTGATGGCCAGAGTATGTATATGTAACCTATCATAAATGAATAACATATCTGATTATATTTATGTATCTGTTTATATTGCAGTAATGGCATTCAGGAACTTTGTCAGATCTGATGATGCAAAGGAAGCTAGCTTCATTCCCAGGGATCCTATAGAATTCAGCTATGGGGTGGGTTCTTCTTCAACCTCAGTCAACAATAATGAAGTGGATGCCATGGTGCTGGAGCCAGCGGCAATAATTGAAGAGGTGATTCCCCTTAATGCTGAGGAGGTGCCTTTGGCAATCAAAGCCTTTCCTGACGTGGAGATCCTTTCCTCCGATGATGTCCCCATGACATATGCCGGTACCTCTAGTATAGCTGACAGGGTTCGTGAAAGGAAAGGGACTGAAATGAAGGCTTCGAAGCCTCCAATCAAGAGGAAACTTGACATACCCACTCTCTTATCCAGAACTTCAAAGAAGAAGAACTCCCAAGATAAGACTGATGCTGCCATACCCTCTGAAGATTCGGATGATGAAGACATTCATGGTAAGCGCTTATTACGACCTACATGCTACCACAAAATTAACTGAAAGCTTCAAATAGCTCTTAATTTGACAATGTGCAGGTTTATCGAACACGAAGGAACTCCCCAACTCTCAAGCTTGCCACCGATTGGTTGAAGGTGTTATTCCAGGCCGCTGGAAGGGAGCCCTTGACAATATGTCAATAGAGCAGCTGTGTGATCTTCACGACAAAAGATACACAAGGCAACCTGTTCTAGATAACCATCTTAACAGCCGAACAAGAGAATTGATACGGACTGTTAAAAATGCTAAAGAATAGTTAAATGTAGTTCTGGTTCGAGGAGAACATAGGGAGCAGTTGATCACTGAGCTGAAGTCAAAGTGTGACAGGGCTACAAAGGATATTGAGAAGAATCCAATCGTGCAAGATCTTCGATCCAACGCCATGAAGCTTGCCACTCGACTAAAGGAAGCCCAAGCTGAGTGTGGTAGGCTCAAAATGGAGGAGGCCAAAGCGATTGTGCTATAAGAGTGAGTATCTGTGCTTGAGTCGAATGTGCAAGTCTTAAATCTGAAAAGAACAGACTCATGGAGCAAAAAACCAAATTGCAACAGGAGACGGATGCTCTAAACCTTCAATGTGAAAGTCTCCAGAAAGATACGGCAGATGTGGTGGCCAAGGTTATTCCTTACATTGCTATGGAGTTGTATCATAGTGATGACGTCGGACAAGTGGTGGCCAACTTGGTGAATGCTACCATATTCCATGGGAAATGTACTACCCTGGAAGAGATTGCTGAAACTGGGAAGCCTGTGATCCAGTCGTATAATTTAACTGCTGATAGAGGGTTGCGACCCACTCCATCTTTGTCCTCATAGTCTTACGGCTTCAAATACCTATAGACGTTTTAGGAAAGTCAATGTGAATCATAGTGGATGCCATGTATAAGACATAAATATCATCCTTCAAACATTGAGACTTGTAGTACTTGGCTGAATAAATCTTTGTTGTAAGAAACGTAACAAGAGATTTATGGGAAATACGTTATATCATTAATTGGGTAGGGAGGATTACATCATTTTATGAAATGAATACTAAGACGTCTACCATTAATGCTTCTTTCCCCGAATGAGAAGAGTTCGATAAACTTGAGATAAACAAACTTTCTTAAAAATTACAAGTCTTACATGTAAAACTTATGAAGGTTGGTGCCATTCCATGTCCTGTCAACTTCGTCCCCAAAGATTGTTGCCAACTTATAGGCTCTGTTACCGTAGGCTTCAGCTACTACGTAAGGCCCCTCCCATGTTGGTCCCAACTTCCCTTGGTATTCGGCTTTGCTTGCGCTGTTAAGTCGAAGGAGATATTCGCCTGGTTTGAAGCTCGAGGTTCGTACCCTGCTGTTGTAATATTTTTCTAACTTTTGCTTGTACGTAGCTTCTCTGATGGAGGCTATTTCTCTTCGTTCTTCGAGTAAATCTAGATTCTCCCGAAGCTTTTCCTCGTTTTCTGAGGCTTCAAAGTTCATAATGCGCTCTATTTCCACGCTTATCTCTGAGGGGATGACAGCTTCTGTGCTATAAGTAAGGCTGAAAGGTGTTTCCCCATGACTCGACTTGGGATGTGTCCTATGAGCCCAGAGGACTTGGGGTAATTCGTCCACCCACCCTTGGTGACTTCGTCCTAGCCTTCTTTCGATTCCATTGATAATGTCTCTGTTAGTAACTTCTACTTGGCCATTACCTTGAGGGTCGTACATGGATGTGAACGATTGCTTGATTTTTAAACCATTGCAGAAAGTAGGAAATACCCCTTCGGCAAATTGCTTCCCATTGTCGGAGGTGATGATATGAGGGACTCTGAAGCGGCAAACGATGTGTTCCTATACGAATTTCTCCATGTGTCTGCCCGTCACAGATGCCAAAGGTTTGGCTTCAACCTATTTGGTGAAGTAGTCGATAACTACGACCAAAAACTTCATTCCTCCTGGTGCTATTGGCAGAGGTCCTACTATGTCAATTCCCCATTGGGAAAAAGGCTACGCAGATGTGACAGAGGTCATATCTTGTTTAGGTAGTCTTGGGACCTTCGAGCGGATCTGACACGCCTCGCATTTATGTATTATTTCCATTGCATCCCTGTGCATTGATGGCCAGTAGTACCCCAGCTTCATAATTTTAGAGACGACAGAGTGGGGTCCTGCATGTAGACTGCACGATCCTTCATGAACTTCATTGATTATGTTTGCAGCCTGCTTAGGTCCAACACAATGAAGCCATGGGGATAAGAAGGATCGTCTGTAGAGGTAGTCTCATATTATCTTGTATTGAGGAGCTTTGACTCTGACTTTTCTTGCTAGCTTTGGATCTTCCGGTAGAATGCCGCTTATTCAGTACTCCCTTATCGGAGTCATCCAATTGGTTTCTTCCTCGGATATTACATCCGATACTTCCTTCCTTTGGATAGATCTGTCAGCTAACACCTCAACCAGGACTTCTTTTGTTAAGTGAGCGAAGGCCATTGAGGCTAACTTGCTTAACGCATCTGCCTTCTTGTTTTGGTTTCTTCGGACGTGCTCAATGGTGTAGGATTCAAATCCCTGTAGGATTTCTTTTGCTTTATCTAGGTATTGTTTGATAGTGGACTGCCTTGCCTCATAGGAGCCTTTGATTTGATTGGCGACCAGCTGTGAGTCAACAAAAATTGAAAGGTTGCGTACCTCCATGTCTTTAGCTAGGCATAGGCCTGCTAACAAAGCTTCGTATTCTGCTTCGTTGTTGGTCGCCTCAAATTCGAATCGCAGTGCATAAGTGTATTCTTTTCCTTCTTGGTTGATTAACATCAACCCTGCCCCTGAACCATCGGAGCTTGAGGCTCCATCTGTGAATAACTTCCAGTTATCCTCTATTTTCGAAGGCCTCTTCTTGGGAGGTTCCTTATCACTTCCTGGCTCGGAAGGAGTTTCAGCGAGGAAGTCTGCGAGTATTTGACCTTTTATGGATTTTCGCCCCTTGTATTCTATTTCATGCTCCCCCAATTCGATGGCCCATTTAGATACCCTCCCCGACTTCTCGGGCTTCGATAGTATTTGTTTGATGGGCTTATCAGTTAATACAGTGATTGGGTGAGCTTGAAAGTACCTTCGGAAGCATCTTGCGGCGTGAACTAGAGCAAGATTTAGCTTTTCCAATTCTGGGTAATTTAATTCAGCTCCTTCCAGAACCCGACTGACAAAGTAGATTGGAACTTGCCTCTTCTCTCTTTCTGCCAGGAGTACTACGCTAATACTTTCATATGACGCTACGATGTACATATACAGTACTTCTCCATTAATTGGGGCTGTGAGTGTTGGTAGGATTTCCATGAACTCCTTCAATTTTTGAAAGGCAGCTTCAGCTTCGACACTCCATTGGAAAGTCTTCTTATCAATACATCCTTTAAAGGTCTTAAAGAACGGTAGTGATCGATCTGCACCCTTTGACAAAAACCTGCTTAATGCTGCCAACTTTCCATTAAGGCGTTGTACCTCCTTTAATGTCTTTGGGGCTTGCAGATCAGTGATGGCTTTCACTTTTGAAGGGTTTGCTTTGATTCCTTGCTTTGTGATCAAGTGCCCCAGGAATTGCCCCTCTTCGACACCGAACGAACATTTCTTCGGATTGAGCTTCATATTTATGGCTCTTAGCTGGTTGAAGGTTTCTTGAATGTCAGAGAGTAGGTCTTCCTCGGTCCTACTCTTTATGACCATGTCGTCAACATATGCCTCCAAATTCCTTCCTATCTGTTTATTGAAGGCCTTGTCCACCAAACGCTGGTAGGTTGCCCCTGCATTTGTCAAACCGAAGGGCATCTTTTTATAGCAATAGACGCCCTTTTCCGTGTAGAAGGCCATTTTTACTCGTCTTCTACTGCCATTTGTATCTGATGGTATCCCTTGTAAGCGTCTAAAAAGCATTTTAGACGAAACCCTGATAAGGACTCTACCTTCCAATCTATTTCTTGGAGGGGGTAACAATCCTTTGGACACGCTTTATTGATGTCAGTAAAATCAATGCACATACGCCATCCTCCATCACTTTTCTTTACCATAACTGGATTGGCCACCCACGTTTGGTATTTGACCTCTCTGAGTATACCCGCCTGTACTAATTCGTCTACTTCTTTGCAGGCTGCAACGTTTCTCTCCGGCGCAACGCTCCGCCGCTTTTGTTTGATAGGCTCAATGTGCTTGAACTCATTGAGTTTGTGTTCCGTTCTGAAAGGCTTACCATCGATCATAAGACTTCTCGGAACCCCTGTCATATCGGAGTATGTCCATGCAAAGATATCTTTGTTGTCCTTCAAGAGTTTTTTCAGGCTTGCCTTGAAGGTGGCAGGGAGTTGTCTTCCGATTACTACCGTTTGCTCCGGATGGAGCTCGTTTATCACAATACGCTCTTCGGCGTCCCCGCAGCTCAAGATAGCCTTCGGAGGCTCTTGAGGATTTTCTTTAATCTTCTTTCCCACCTCTGGTGTCCCTTTCTTATTGTAATTGGATAGTACGGTCCCTATCCCATTGGCTGTTTGGAACTTGATTGCTGCGGGTATGGTGGATACCACAATGCCCATCTTCTGCATGTCGGTTCTCCCTATCAATAGATTATAAGGAGATTCTGGCCTTACGATTGCGAAAGTAAGGGTTTCCGTCCTTGCCAGTCGGCCTTCACCAATGGTTACTAAAGGTACCTTCGAATCTACCCTTTGTGATCTTATGGAAGGTTTGAGCTTCAGAAAACAGTGCTCCTATATGATCTCACAAGAACTTCCGCAGTCCATGTAGGTCCAATTAACTTCTCGGTTGAAAACGAGGACCTTTATGACTACAGGGTCATCTGAGGGAGGTTGACCCATTAAGGGTGGAAACGTTACTTCCCCTACATTGGGTGCTCATTCCTTAATTTCTTTTCTTTTCTGGCTCGGGCCTCCCCTGCGAACCATAAGGATCGGATCCTTATGGATGTAGTCCTTAGTGTCGGCGACCTTTTCTTTTCCTTTTCTTATACCTTTTATTAGATGTGTCAACTGTCCTGATTTGCAGTTGTTCGTTTCATGACCAAAATCCTCATGGAAGTGGCAGTACTTGGTCATATCTCGGTTCCTCCTGTTGCTTGTCATGCGAGGAGGGAGTTCGAAGGCCCTTGTTGCCTTCTCGGTAGCCAAAATTTCCTTTGGGGACTTCGTCAGGCTTTCCCATAAACCAGGGTTCGGACCCTTGTTGTATGGAGTAAACCTGTTATGGCCTTTGTGTTTGTTCTTCGGTCCTTCCCACGAAGGAGGCTTCGCTTCTTTATGGTTCTCCATCGGAGCCCCATTGGTAGATACCTCTTTGGCTTCTATCCACGTGTATATTTTTTCCATCAGGCCTTTGTATGTTGCCGGAAGATCTGTGGATAAGAATTCCACAAGCTTCCGGTTGCGTAGGCCATGGACGAAGCCAGAGATGTGTTGCTCTTCGTGTAAGCCTAGAATCTACAGAGTTTCATCAGTGTACCTAGTAACGAAATTTCTTGTGCTTTCGTTCTCCTTCTGCTTAATGTTGTGCACCGTGAGGTGCGTTCTTGTGAACTTCTTTTGTTGGCTGTAGTGAGATCGAAACTTAGCCTTCAAATCATCAAGGTTGATGATGCTTCCCGGTTTCTGCCCATTCCACCAAATACGTGCGGAATCTCGAAGGGTATACGTAAACATGTGACAGGCTACGGGCATGACCCATTTCTGCATCCTTATGGCTCCTTCGAACAAATGCAGGAAATTATTTGGATCCCCCTTCCCATCATAGGTGTCTATATGTGAAGGCATCTTTAGACCATCCGGCAAGGGATAGTCTTCGATCCATCTTACAAAGGGTGTCGTAGGACCTGCGGGCTCTGCGTATGAATGGGTGTAAGGTGGTATGTTCATGGGAACATTATGGTATGGATTATAAGGAGGGGTACCCCTGAAGAGGGTTGATTAGTGTAGAAAGGATGAGGTGTACTCGTGTTTGGAGGGTAACCATTATACATGGTATACGGAGGGTATATCATGGGATGGTTATAGGGTACAGCGGTTTGTGAGGAATACTGATTGCCAGGTTGCCCATTCATAGGGGGATAAAGGTTTGGAGGATAACTTTGAACCGGAAACTGGGAATATAGGCCAACGGGAGGGAGACTTCCTCCTATGTTGACTGAACATGGGTTACCTCCCACACCAGATGCGTGGGAGGGCTGCAGTGGAACTCCTCCTTCGGTCCTCCCCAAATGTGCCTCTAGTAGTGGAGGTAGGTTTACCTCCGTGTTTTCCCTCTGCTGGCTCCTCCCATTAGAGCCTTCAGCAACAGTTCCTTCCCTCCTCATGGGATCTTTTTCGGGAACTCCCTCAAAGCCTACATTCCTTCCTCCGGCCCTTCTACCTGCAGGAGACCCAATACGCAGGATGGGGTGATGAGCCCTAGGGATCGAAGGCCTTGGCTCCATCTCGATCTCCTCATCATTCTCATCGCTGGAATATTCTAACTCCCTTCGCATCTCCGTGTTTCCAACTTGCCTCCTTCGAGCCCTTAACAAGGACTCTAGCTCTTCGTAATTAGCATCAACAAAGGCGGGGCTAATGATGAGCTCTAGATTAGCTGATGTGGATGCGTGGTGGTTGGGCGTTATTTCAGGGTGAGATCGTATGGTAAAGGTGGAGGCCGTGATTAGCGGAAGGTTGTTGGTGTCAGTTACGGGCAAAGGGGTTAAAGACGAGAAACCCGCTGGGGGGTGTAACTTCTCTTTCTGGATTCATGCCGAATTAATAGCGAGTGTATTTGACTTGGTTATTCTACTTGAAAATAATGGGACTAATTGTAGCTGGTCACATGGATGGCGCCACTGATTGTACAATAATTCGCACTACCAGGCCTTCGATGGTGATCAAAGGAAATGAGGGGTGTTGTGATTACGCCTAGCTCGGATATAACCCGAAATAAGAAATACTAAAACACTACGTTAAGTGATTGCGCAGGGGTTGGACTCTGTGAACCACCTCCGGCGTGTGAATAAGTGATCGGTATGAGAGTTTAGGTATAAATGTAGTAAAGTGATGTGAGAGAGATTGCATACCAGATTTGTCATCGTACAGGACTATTTATAGGTGAAGAAAACGGTCTTGGAGAGTGGTCACACGTTTGAGAGAGATCATGGGGGCGTCCTATGATTTGTGGTAACCGCTAGAGTTTAGTGTCCCACTCCTCCTGGTTTAGCGGGGGAACTAAAGAGAAAGAGGATACGTGGGTAAGACTTGGTCTCACCAATATTTGGACTTGTCATCGTTCCGTCCTTAAAACTTATCTGGAGATACCCCGAAGGGCTTAATCCTTCGATTGGCGAATTCCCACTTGGTAATTAGATCATTGATGATTAGTTTTACACCAAAGAAAGTTTAAGGAGGCTAGCCAGAGCCTTCGATTATGTAGGTTGCGATCAGACTCGAAGGGGGATCCTTCGATCTTATCGGAGGGTACATCATCAAGGGGTGTATGGGATATTCTTATAATCGGAAGCATACAGTCAGGTTAATTCATAGCTTGTAATTTTGAATCCATGAAAAATACTCATTTTTCAAACATAAGCATATAAGCGTAAGTACGAGTACTTTTTTCATTCGAAACACTCAAGTTTTCTTTCCTGTGATATATTCATTTATGCATGTCTAAGCACTCAGCTTGCTATTTCGGCCAATTACAATTTATTTCAAATACAAGGTTTCTAGTTTCTACTAAATAAATACTTTTTTTAAGAAAAAACTTATAATTGAAATGATTTTAACTACTTAAGGAACTAAAGTTAAAATTAAAAGCTGAGATTTTTTTTCTCTCTTCATCTTCTTCTTCTACTTCTCCAGGAATCTAGCTACTTGGATTTACATAGAGTCGGAATGCAAACGAGCAACAAGCTGTGCCGGTAGTCCTTTTTGGATTGCAAAACTAATTGTCTTAAAAACAATATTTGTTGATCTAGGTGCCATAACATTACAATGCATAACACGTTAAACTCTGTTAAGAAGCTCCACTGCCTCAGGTGTAAGAACACCCAAAGTATCAACGCGAAAGGAATAAAAACATGTTGATTTTCAATGCACGTTTTTCTTGTTTTGCCACATTGTACGAGGCGGCTTTTAAAGCAGCCTGTCCCACTGTAAAACCCCGGTGACTAATTTGACACACAAACGAGTGGAAAGACAGAATGTTGTCTCTTTGAGGTCACAATTTAATATGAAACCAACCTTATACCCATCTTATAGTGTGCAAACTTAGGTCCGCCTAGTTAACCATTACGTACAAAAACATCATTCAATAAAACCTTGAAATTTTGACTCTTAAAACCAAAACAAATTTCACTATTTATTTAGTCCATATTATTTTTCTATTCTAAAAATTACCCTTATTCGTTTATAAACATGTCTTTACGATAATAAACAAAAACAAGTAATACAAATAAAAAATAACACAACTAAATAATCATATACACAACATAACATAACTATTAAATATGTATAAAACATGTAGCCACATGCAAATTTAATTCAATAATCATATTAACAATCAATTCTAGGTGTATAATATATTTATTCAATTATGGCTTTCACTTCAAAGGAAGTAGAGCCACATACATCGACGAATCGATTGCGTAAGCCATAACTAAATAAACACCACATAGCACATAATTGATTACTTAATAAATTGGAGTCTTCCCCAATTCGACATGTATTAATTAATTTACATGTTTACGATATAACTTAACAATTTAATTCATATAGCCAATTTAAACAATTTAAATCATAATACAATAAAATCCATGCAAACATGCACTTTTTCATGGATTACACTTAACAATTAACATATTGCACCAAAATCATTTACATAAATACATAACAATTACATGATTGATTACTTAATAAATTGGAGTCTTCCCCAACCGATCGGCCATACAACCCCAAAGGGTGTTCCGGATCCTTCTTGACTTCCAATTCTTTACATATACAACTTTCCTTTTATTCGTCTAATGGTCGTTAGCCATTTTCCGTTAAATACTAACGGTCGTTTGATATTTGTGCTTAATAATTAATTATATAACATTTATAATTAATTATTATTCAATTACTCTTCATACGCAATCCCGTGATCTCGAGTTCGATCCTAACTCACGTCTATTATTTTATGTCTATAAAACTAACATCTAATACTTGTAGTGCTGACAGATTCACACTAACCGGTAAAACCTCATCGAATTCATTACCACTTAAATCAACTTCTTCTAAATGGTAAAACCTCATCGAATTCATTACCACTTAAATCAACTTCTTCTAAATAATCCAAATGAAAGATTGAAACCGGAAGAGGGCCCTTAAGGAAGTTCTTTGAAAGATTAAACGCTCTAAGCTGATCTAAATAGGAAACTTAATTAGACAATGTACCAGATAATCTTTTATTTGGAAGTTCTAATCTAACAATCCTCCCTAAAGATTTATTGCAAGTGATGCCTATCCAGTTGCAGCAACTAGAAGATTCTAAAGACGATGAATTTGTAAACAACCATCCATCGACTAGTGATTCTAAATCATTCCTGAAACCCGTTAAACTGGTTAGATCATTGGCATCACATATTAGATTATGTGAAATCACAAGAACCTGAGTTTGTAGTGAGTACAGAAGAACACTTATAAGTTATAAGTACCCATATCTCCAATACAATAACCATTTCAGTATATAACTTTTTTTGAACAAAATTTCGGTTTATAACTGAAACACATAGAAATAAAACTAACAAGAACGAAATTTAAGTATCTTTCAACGTTGTTTACACACATAAAAAAAAGAAGCTTTAAAGTCAAGAGTTTTAAAAGAGACGATGTTTAAAGTCAAGAGTTTTTGGATTCTATAAGAAAGTCTTCAATTCATCGACCAATACTATATCTTCCTGTTTAATGTGTGAATGTGTCTACTTATTTTCTTACCTATACAATCATGTAACATGTGTAATGCAATAGTCTTCTCTCTTAATTTGATTCATTTGATCATTCCATTTGTCTTAATCATATGAGTAGGAGGATATGTAGGAACAATAAATAGGAGAAATTACCTTTTTCTTTTCAAAAAAAAGCAATGTTGTATCATCTTATCTAATGTGTCTACTTATCATCCTACTCGTATAATCATGTAACATGTGTAATGCACTGGTCTTCTCTCTTAATTTGAGTCATTGATCCTTCCACTTGCCTTAATCATATGAGTAGAAGTAGGGATGTCAAAAAACCCGAACCCGACGGGGAAATTCGAAACACGAACTAATTAGGGCGGGGGTGGGGCATGCTAATAGGGTTACGAGGCGGGTTTGGGGATTAAAAGGGGATTTTAATCGGGTTTGGGGCCGGGAGCGGGGAATCCTCGCATTTAACATATACACATATACAAGTATATCTACATATATATACAGTATTTTGCTAGTATTTACGTAAAAAAAATTATTACACAAATATAGTTATTTTTTTATCTTTGCAAGATTGCTAAATTGTGAATAGAAACTCATTTGATGACATATTTTTAAGTTTTAATTAATTTTTGACGGTATAATTTATTATTATTTATGTATAATACTATCGTTGAAAACATAATAAGGCTTGTTTATAATTGATTATTAATAGGTTCTTAATTCTTCAAGTTATTGCTAACGGTTTAAAAATAAAAATAAATAGGAAATGGTGCGGATTTGGTCGAAAATTGCACCCAAAGAGAACATCCCAATAAAATCCCCGATTAACATGGGGAGGGGAGGGGGGAATGGCCGCCCCGCCCTAAACCCACTCCGTTGCCATCCCTAAATAGAAGGATATGTAGGAAATAAATATTATTTTCTTATTAATAAAAAGCAATGCTATATCCTCATAATTAATGTGTATAGTATTCTCTCTGCAATAATGCACTAGTCTTCCAATTTAATGCACTAGTCTACCCTCGAATTGAGGTCCTTGCGGGAGCATCTCATCCCTAAGACTTGTTTGCTCTGTATGCAATTTAATCGACTAATCCATTTTTTCACAATAAAAGAAGATAAAATCACAAAAGAATCCATAAAAGAAAATTTAATAACTTTTTGTCATACCAAATGAGTTATGAAGTATGTTTCATTATGTTAATATAAATAATGTCTAAAAACGTTATTCGTTTTCTCTACGTTTTGATAATAACAAAATATAAAATCAGTACACGTAAAGGTTTACGTAAACAAAGTTTTTAGTCGTAAAACTCCATCTCGACATCATAAACACTAAAGGTATGAATAACGAGTATTAAACATGATAAATGATCAAAGATTTTTTTTTTTTTTTTTTTTTTTTTTTTTTTTTACAAATGTGAGACAAACATTTTATGTAAAGTTTATTTTATAAATTATTTTATAATTTTAACAAAATGTTTTAATCAAAATAAATAATTTAAGTTTCAAAAATATGGTTTTTCCTCCCCCAAATAACAATTTCACCAAATTTTTAGTTCCCCACAAAAATTCAAAAAAGGAGTGTGGAACAGTACCCTTAGCTCTGGACCGTACCGTTAAATATTTAAGGGTACTGTCCCTATTCAAGCGTACGGTCCACCCGTTGAACGGCCATATTTTTCTAGCCAATAAATATCAGCTTAAATCTCACATTTTCACCACCTTTTTTTACACAAAATTTTTCTAATATCATATTTCACTTACTAGCTTCATTTCTTTGATCATAAACTTAGTTTAATCTCATTTATTAGTGATCCAATTATTCTTCCATCATAAGTGTAAGTAAAGAAAATACTCACATTCATCAAGTTATCAAGGGTCCTAGTTTAATTAGATCATAAGTAACATCGGTTACTTTCTTGTTGTATTTTAGCATACATCAAGATTATCATCTCCATCATTATGTAGTGGTGTTATTGGGTAGATTGAGTCGATTTGGAGGAGAGTGTGACTTGTGTAGCTCGTGAGCTTCGTGGATAGATTGTGTCAAGATCAGGTGGATCTTATGTGTAGTGTTTTAGTCGTGTTGATTGTGCCAAGATCAGAAGGATTTTGTGAGTTAATTAGAGAGATCGTGTGGTAGTTTGGTTCTAGCCAAGATTAGAACTCGACATCTAGCTTCGTGTCAAAAATTGGATAAGCCATGTGTACGGTGTTCTCTGCCTGAAGGAAGTTTGTTGACATAGTAAAGTGAACTCTCGAGTTGTACTCGAGGAGTGGAGTAGGGCTAAAATGAGCTTCTTTACCGAACCACTATAAATCATGGTGTTATCCTACTTATCCTATACTTTTTTTTTCTTGCACTCATTAATTCATAGATAATAGTAAATATAGTTATTATATTGCGTGTTTATATTGTTGTTGATTGATTTCACATAAACGAGAATCCAAAGTTTCAATAAACGTAGTTTTTTCAAATGAAAAATCGGTAAAACTATTCAACCTCCCATTTTCTAGTTTTTCACAATTGGCATTAGAGCTATTTTAACCAAGATTTATAAAATATATTGTATTTTAAAACTTGAATCTAGATTTTGACAAATATCAAGAAGGGCAATCTATGCAACGACTACCACTCTTTGAAACCAATTATTTATTTTTTTTGGAAAACAAGATTTGAAACGTATGTGAAATCAAAAGATCTTGATCTTTGGCATGTCACTACCGAGAGTGACTTTCACCCAATTTAAAAGAACCTGGAAACTAAAAGAGATGAAATAGTGCCTTATAAAAACAAAGTGATAATCTTAAAAAGAAAAGCCAAAAATGATGAGGATAAAATGTTAATTTATAACGCTTTGCCTAAAAAGGAATTTAAAAGAATCTTTATGTTTAATATGGCAAAAGAAATTTGGAAAACTCTTGTTAGTGCAAAAAGTGTGACTGGGTTAAGATTGGGCTTAGTCCGTGCTGGGCCGTCCTTGATGGATCGTCTACTATGTGACTTATGCACTAATCCAAGTAGTAGATTGAATCCCTGCACAAAATATATAATAACATGAGTGCCATAGAGAGACTCAAGTCATGAATGACTTGAGCCTGCCTTGTGGATCATTAGAGTGAAGCCATGTAGATGAGTTAGATCCATCATTGTTCCTGGAACACCTGTCTACAAATGGTCTATTATATTTCCAAGAACAATCTGCTGAGGGCTTAACAGCAGAATCCCAATATGCCCCTCCCAAAAACATTGGGTCATATAACTAGGCCAATAACCATTTTGAAAGAAATTATTGTTATATCTAGAGAATGGTCTAGCTACATGTCTGTTCCTACCAGCAGGAAAATATCTACCAGCAGAAACAGACCCACCAGCAGGAAAATATCTACCAGCAGAAACAGACCCACCAGCAGGAACAGACCTATCAGCAGAAACTGAGTTGATTCTGCTGGTGGTGTGGGTTGCTTGTGGAACATGTGAGGGTCTGGCATGAACATTGTTCCACTTTGGTCTAGGTCTATTATACTCAGCAGAAACACCCATCCTTCTTGTTAAGAATCGTTTAAGCTCAGACTTGTTAGGTCTTTATCTAGGAATAACAATAAATAATACAACAAGAACATGCACAGCGGAATATATAAACATTATTGTTATTGCTATAAGGTTTCTTCGTCATCATCTCTACTCTATTACAATCTCCAATACAGCCCCAATACTACCTTGATCAATGGTAGTACATGTTATCTACACTATAACAAGGAATCAAAGATCCTTGAGGCTAAACAAAACTACCCTATGTGTTTTCCCATAAAACACCTATACACACACTTTTCCTGGACTTTACATTGTGACACGCGAATGACAAAAACCTGTACCCTATGTCTCTTTATATAATAGAGACATTAGGGTTTACAAAATACTACAAAGGACTATAATGTAAAAACTTCTTTGTAAAGCAAGTCCTTGTCTTTTGCAGTTTCTTCATTCTTCACTTTGTCATCTTTAGTCCTGCATCTTTCACATTTTGTCAATATCAACTCAAGTATAAATCCCAACAATCTTCCCCTAGTTGATATGACAAAACCAAGTAATCACGAACTTCCCCTGAAGCTAATATATATGAAAGATAAACGAACTTCCCCTTGAACCATGCTATATCACTAAGGCTCTTCAAGTTGCAATCTTCTATATAAATATTCTTCTTCCCCTTTTTGAAATGTACTTGAAACAACAGAAATCCAAATCATTAGTAGTAATAATAACTAGTAGTAGCAAAAACCTTCACCTCGATGTAGCATATAAATGGTTAAACATTTAACACTTAAGCTTCCCCTGAAACCCATATGTTAAACATTTCTTGAATCTTCAATTTTTTAGGCTCTATGTAATGATTACTGATGAAGAAAACTAAGTATTACCAACTTGATGCTAAAGTAGAACAATCCAAACTCATGTCTTAAATATAACTTCGAACGTATACCCAAACCGATGTATAGGGAGACCGCAATCTCTTGACAATAATCACTGAGCACAATAACGTAACTCCTTCAAGTGTTTGTCAATTCATAGTTATAATTAGAACACTAGCCTGAATAATTCCACTTCAACGTCAAATAGATGATAAAAACCTTTCTTCGTAACCAATTAAACAATAAGAACGAGCCATTAAATCTGTTACGAACCAATGACCAAAAATCAAAACTCGACATCTTGTGTGTGTCGTCTAATATCTCCAAAAATCCAAAACCAGAAATATTCGAAATCCTTCCCCAGAATTTGAACACCCAGTAAAATCAACAGTGTGTGTGTCATCATATCAACCAACGATTCTCCACTTACTGACCCACGATTATAAAATAATCTTTATCATAAAACTTATGGCCATTGTCCCACTAACTTTGAGATAAAACAAATTCATCATACACCAGACGAATTCATGTTAACTTTGACAAGTTGAATTCACCACCGTCCCATGATATGTATTTTGTTGGTTTTATAGACAAAATAATAATAGTCGTGTGTTAGGATCGAACTTGAGATCACGGGATTGCACACAATACGTATGAAGAGGAAATGTAATAATTATTTATAAAATGTTATAATTAATTATTAAACACAAAACAAATAAATAATAATTAGTATTATTGATTAATGACTAATTAATTATTAAACGAAGATTAGGAAACTAATTACTAGACAATACATGGAAACAAGAGAAGGTTCCGGAACACCCCTATGGGCTCCAAACCGATCGGCAAGGGGGGTTTACCCACCTCCTTTGTGCCTTGAGCTCCAAGTAATGTGTAGTATATAAGCAAACCCAAGATGTAGGTTTTTCTCATAACTTGTACACACACATCTTGGGTTTTTCTTCTCCTTCTTTTCCTTGGTCGATTCCAAAACCGAACACCCCTAAGGGTTTCGATTTTCTTGTGTCCAAAATAGTTTTGTGTTTATTACTTGCATAAACTTTTCCTTGAATTAGTACGTGTGTACAAGAACGTGAATCAAACACACTATTGTTTGATTCTTGGATTGAATTACAAAAAGGTAAGGGGTAATTCTTATAATCCTTATAAACCCTAATTAGGGTTCTTGGTTCCGGAAGATTGCATTGATTCTTGTTCGGGCTAGAATCACTACGGTATGTTTACTATTTAAATTAATGATTAATTAATTACATGTTATTCGATCTATTATAATTGCTTCCGCTTATGCTCACTTTGATGTTCATGGTTTATTAATATGATTGTCATGATATAATAATTCCAACAGTGGCATCTAGAGCCGTTATAATGTGTAATTAATTATCGCAACGCATAAAAATTGGATTTTGATTCGTATAGTTACATGTTTTTTTTTAGGGTTTATGTTTTTTAATCCCTAACCCTAATTTTGGGTCGAATGACCTAAGGGGTTTTTAGGGTTTTGCTTTTATTTTTTATAAAATCTAATTAGAAACCCTAAGATGTCATGTAATTGTTATGCGTTTTAGTAAACGATCTTGGTGCAATGTGTTAATTGTTAAGCTAAATCCATGAAAAAGTGCATATTTGCATGGATTTTTATTGTGTTATAATTTAAATTGGTTAAATTGCTTATATATATTAATGGTTAAGTTATATTAATACATGTAAATTTTAATAGATGTCGAATTGAGGAAGACTCTAATATTAAGTAATCAATTATGTGCTATGTGGTATTTATTTAATTTTGGCTTACGCAATCAATTTATCGATGTATGTGGCTCTTTTTCCAAGAAAAAGAAAGCCCTAATTGAATTAATACGTTATACGCCTAGATTTGATTATTAATAGGACTTTTGAATAAGATTTGCATGTGGCTACATGTTTTATACATATTTAATTGTTATGATTATGTATATGTGTTTGTTTAGTTGTTTTATTTTTTATTGCATATTACTTGTTTTGTTTATTTATTGTGTTAGACATGTTTATATAAACGAAAAGGGTAATTTTTTGAATAGAAAAATAATACGGACTAAATAATGGCGAAATTGTTTTGGTTTTTAAGAGTTAAAATTTCAAAGGATTGGTTGATTGATGTTTTTGTACGTAATGGTTAAATAGGCTCGACCGAAGTTTACACACTATAAGATGGGTATAAGGATGGCAACGCATTAAATTGTGGCCTTAGATAGACAACATTCTGTCTTAACGCTCGTTTGTGTGTAAATTAGACTTACCGAACAACCATTACATGTACATTGTCATCTTAAGGGTGAATAATCCACAATTCCACAATGATTATCCGAAACACTAAGCTTTCGGGCTTATGCAAAAGTACGATATAGTGGACGATAATTGATGGTTATTCTTTAATTGGTGAACCCGATACCTCAATCAAAACTTTGTTATTTTACTCTTAGCAAATTGGTAATAAAATTGTTTTGTAAAACCAATGTTATGAAGTTGTATGCATGCTTCTTCATACATTATTTTGATCACATCAAAATAGTTATACCCTTATAAAATTAAGTTGAATGCCATCTAATTAAGAACACTTGAAGTTGTAATTTACGTCAAGTGAGACTTGGCGAGATTGCAATGGAGAGGTAAATTTCATAAATTCATTGCTAGTAGATCAATTGATGTGATGGATTTGTGAATTTACAGTTTTTTAAGTTAGACGACTTAAATTGAGTAGGAAGTGAGACTTGGACTCAAGGCATTAAGATGGGGACTAAACATGCTTACAATACAAATGTTTTGTGATTGTAAATCCCATATATCTAGGAATTGGACAAATGTTATGCCAATTACTTGTACGACAAGTTACCTCATATTGTACTTTCATTACTAGCAGATCAACTGATGTGATGAAACTATGTTTATGGAGGATCCTAGTTTTCAAGATTATTCTATGGATTTATTTTCCTTGGGTATTTTAATTTTCTTGAAAAATTGTATTATCAAAAATACTAATGTTTTGAACCTTCTTTATCTGTAGAAATGGCTCAAACTGATAACACCAACTTTCGTTCTGTGTTCAAAACTTATTTTGAACGAGAAAAATTGATTGGCTCAGAAAATTTCAATGATTGGTACCGTTCACTAAGGATTGTCCTGCGAGTGACTGGTCAACTTGAAATCTTGAAAACGCCTTGTCCTGCTGAACCTGAAGGCGTGGCAGCAATTGATGCTGCTAAGGCCAAATGGAATCTTGATTGCAAGGAACATATTGATGTGGCCGCAATGATGTTAGGGGCAATGTCCACACCTCTTCAAAGGCAGTTTGAGGAGTATTTCCCCATGAACATGATTGATGAACTCAAGAAACTCTATGAGAAACCATCAAATGTAGAGATTTACGATTTGATGGAGGCTCTACATGGTTGTAAGCAAGGGGATGGTGAACCTGTGAGTGCTCATGTGTTGAAGATGAAAAGTTTCATGGATCAACTACAAACACTTAAGAAACCCTATGACAATGATATGGCTGTGAACTTAATCAATAGGTCCCTTAACAAGGATTTTAATGGTTTTGTGAGGAACTTCAATATGCATTGCGTGGGGAAGACAGTAAGTGAATTGCACGCACTGCTCATTGATTATGAGAAAGGGTTGACACCAAAGGCTCCTACGCCCCAAGTTCTTGCTATACAAGGGGGTAGAATTAACAAGCCAAATGTGAACAAGAAGAAGGGTAAAGGAAAGAAGAAGGCTGATAAGAATAAGCAGGTTGTGGCTTATCAACCACCTCAACCTAAGAAGAACCCTCCTATCAAGAATAATCCAAAGAAGGATCAAGGATGCCATTACTGCAAGGTGATGGGCCACTGGAAGAGGAATTGTCCTCTTTATCTCGATGACTTGCGAAACAATAAGGTTAAGAAGACTGGGCACATGGGCGCCAGCACTTCAGGTAACTTATTTGTCATTGAATTATTTACTTTATCTCGTGTAATAAATTCCTGGGTATATGATACTGGATGTGGTATTAATATTTGTAATACACTGCAGGGGTTTAGAGAGGAAAGGAGACTAGCTTATGGGGAGCAATTTCTGCATGTGGGAAATGGAGCACAAGCAGCAGTTGAAGCCATAGGAATGTTTGATTTAGTTTTACCTTCGGGTTTAGTACTTTGTTTAAACAATTGTCATTATGCACCTTCTATAATTAGAGGTGTTGTTTCCTTTTCATGTTTGTTGGATCTTGGTTTTACTCATACTATTGATGGCAATAAAATTTCTGTTTCTTTAAATGGTGTATTTTATTTTAATGCTGTTGCTGTAAATGGTGTGTTTGAAATTGATATGAATAATTGTGTGACTTCCAACAATAATAATAATTCGATGTACAGCATAAGTAAGAGAATGAAGTATGACTTGAATTCGTCTTACCTTTGGCACTGTAGACTTGCCCATATAGGCAAGACTCGCATGCAAAAGCTGCAACGTGAAGGGCTTTTGAATAATATCAATGATGAGTCATTTGATAAATGCGAATCTTGTATTTCTGGGAAGATGACGAAAAAACCTTTTCATAATAATATGGAAAGAGCTTCAGATCTACTTGGTTTAATACACACGGATGTATGTGGACCACTTAGACATGTGTCAAGGAGAGGTGTTGTCTACTTCTTAACTTTTACGGATGATTTCAGCCGTTATGGTTATGTTTATTTACTTAAACATAAACATGAAGTGTTTGAAACATTTAAAGTTTTCAAAGCAGAAGTAGAATTGCAATTGGGAAAGAAGATTAAAGCTCTTCATTCTGATCGAGGTGGTGAATACCTTAGTCAAGATTTTAAAGATTTTTTAACTGAGAATGGAATTGTCCAGAATCTCACATCTCCATATACTCCACAACAAAATGGTGTATCTGAGAGAAGGAATCATACATTGTTGGACATGGTTCGATCAATGTATAATCTTACTAATCTTCATTTGTCTTTTTGGGATTATGCTCTTGAATCAGCTGTTCGTATTTTGAATATGGTTCCCACCAAGAAGGTTGATAAGACACCATATGAGATATGGACTGGAAAAGCTCCGAACTTGTCTTATTTAAAGGTCTGGGGTTGTGAGGCGTATGTTAAACGTGACTCACAAGATAAACTCCAACAAAGATCTGTAAAATGCATTTTCGTAGGATACCCTAAGGAAACTATGGGTTACTACTTTTACTACCCACCTGAGAACAAAGTGTTTGTTGCAAGATATGGTGATTTTCTTGAAAGTGAATTTGTGGTTCAAGAAATCAGTGGGAGAGTATATGATTTAGAAGATGATCTAAATAATGCATTGCCTTCAGAAAACACTAGCACACTTCCTATAGAACCGGAAAGTCTGGGTCCTCCACCGGAAGTTGAAGTAATTCCCATTCGCAGATCTTCAAGATCTGTGAAAGCTCCTGACCGTCTATGTCTTAATGTAGAGGTTGATGAGCATACACTAGGGGATCTTAATGAACCTACTAGTTATAGAGCTGCCATTAATAGCCCTCAAAAAGCTAAATGGAAAGCTGCTATGGATGGGGAAATACAATCCATGCATGACAATGAAGTCTGGGAAGAAGTTGATTTACCTCCTGGTGCCAAGGTAGTTGGGAGTAAGTGGCTTTACAAAATCAAGACTGACATGGATTGATATGCACACATTTATAAGGCTTGTCTAGTTGCTAAAGGTTTTACTCAAACTTTTGGAATAGATTACGAGGAGACGTTTTCTCCTGTAGCAGTCATAAGAGCTATAAGAATTCCCATAGCTATAGCAGCGTACTATGACTATGAGATTTGGCAAATGGATGTGAAAACCGCTTTCTTAAATGGTCATCTAGATGAAGACATCTATATGGCACAACCAGAAGGGTTTGAAAATCCAGAATTTCCAAATCGTGTTTGCAAGCTTAAGAGATCCATTTATGGATTAAAGCAAGCATCACGACAATGGAACAAGAGGTTTGATGCTGAAATTAAAAAGTTTGGATTCACTCAAAATCTTGATAAGCCATGTGTGTATCACAAAGCTAGTGGGAGTGATAATGTAACTTTCCTAATTCTATATGTTGATGACATATTGATCATGGGAAAAGACATTCCAAGTTTGCAAGAAGTTAAGGCATATCTTGGAAAGTGCTTTTCTATGAAAGATTTAGGAGAAGCTGCATATATTCTGGGAATCAAAATCTATAGAGATAGATCAAGGCGGTTAATTGGATTAAGTCAAAGTGCTTACATTGACAAAATATTGAAAAGATTCAATATGCAAAATTCCAAGAAAGGATATTTGCCGATGGAAGTAAAACATGGCTTATGTAATGAGTTTTGTGCTTCAACACCTGATGAGGTGGCTCGCATGAGTAAAGTTCCTTATGCTTCGGCTGTAGGATCTATTATGTATGCGGTTAAGTGCACAAGGCCAGATGTGGCGTTTGCTCAAAATATTACCAGTCAATTTCAACAGAATCCAGGTGAAAAACATTGGATTGCTGTTAAACATATTCTTAAGTATTTAAGGAATACAAAAGATATGTTTTTGGTATATGGTGGAAATCCATCTGCAGAACTTTGTGTTACAGGTTTCTGTGATGCATCCTTTCAAAGTAATAAAGATGATTCGAAGTCTCAGACGGAAGGAGCAAGAAGCAGAGTACAATTGCGATGTCTGCAACAGAAGCTGAATACATTGCTGCTTCAGAAGCTGCTATGGAGGCTGTTTGGATTAGGAAATTCGTTTCTGGGCTTGGTGTTATGCCTTCAGTTGAATTACCTATTAATATGTATTGTGACAATTCTACTGCAATCATATTTGCCAATGAACCTGGAGTCATGAGAGGCACCAGACATTTTCTACGGAAGTATCACTTTGTTCGTGAAAAGGTTGACGAAGGTGAAATAAATCTGTTGAAGGTTCACACAGATGATAACTTAGCTGATCCGTTCACTAAGGCTCTGGCGAAAGAGAAGCTTAATGAATTAGCCAATGGAATTGGACTTAAATTAGCTAGTAGTTTCATGCATAACTGTGATTAGTATTTGGATAAAGGATATTGTAAACAATTATTATTTTAATGAAATAAAGTATGATTGGTATGTTTATTTCTATTGTTAATTATTGTTGTCCTATTTTTGCATGTTTAAATTCATGAATAAGAGTTATTCTAAATTGTCCGTTGTCAGTTAATAATATGGGAATATTATTAAATTAAGACAAATCTGAAGTTGATATAATATACTTAAAGTATATTGATGCGTAGACATGTCATTTCAGACGATATTCGATGATACTGAATATAGGACTTATCCCAACTATATGATATTACTTTATGGATCTTGTCATTAAGTAAATCATAAGAAGTTATTCTTAGACTTGAGATACAAGATAACGGTCATGAATGTAGTACATTTTTGTGGAACAACTTAACGCTATACGTAACTGGTAGTCATAAGGGTTGTTTTCGGAAGTGTTACAAAGTTTGTGTGTTTTGCTTGTAATCAATAAAGAATTTGTTCCTTCAAATTAATTTTTGGAGTTTAATACTGTTGGGCCCCTCGTAGGGTTGTCAAGGTGTTTGCGTGGCCACGCCCAAGGTCTTTCATGAAAGGTTCAAAAGATTTGGTAATCTTGTCAATTTCTAAAAACGAGAAACAGAATGGTTAATTAAGGAATGACCTAGATCCATATCCTTATTTAACATGGTATTAGAAACAAAGGGATAATAATAATGAGAAATCATTAAAAGGTTTTCCAGGAGCCTTACTCAAGTTGTACTAAAGGCATCGACGTGTTGCAAGACGCTAATCGATGTGATCACGCTATTATGATATGTCTAAGTGGGAGCTGTTGGTTTTATAGACAAAATAATAATAGTCGTGTGTTAGGATCGAACTTGAGATCACGGGATTGCACACAATACATATGAAGAGGAAATGTAATAATTATTTATAAAATGTTATAATTAATTATTAAACACAAAACAAATAAATAATAATTAGTATTATTGATTAATGACTAATTAATTATTAAACGAAGATTAGGAAACTAATTACTAGACAATACATGGAAACAAGAGAAGGTTCCGGAACACCCCTATGGGCTCCAAACCGATCGGCAAGGGGGGTTTACCCACCTCCTTTGTGCCTTGAGCTTCAAGTAATGTGTAGTATATAAGCAAACCCAAGATGTAGGTTTTTCTCATAACTTGTACACACACATCTTGGGTTTTTCTTCTCCTTCTTTTCCTTGGTCGATTCCAAAACCGAACACCCCTAAGGGTTTCGATTTTCTTGTGTCCAAAATAGTTTTGTGTTTATTACTTGCATAAACTTTTCCTTGAATTAGTACGTGTGTACAAGAACGTGAATCAAACACACTATTGTTTGATTCTTGGATTGAATTACAAAAAGGTAAGGGGTAATTCTTATAATCCTTATAAACCCTAATTAGGGTTCTTGGTTCCGGAAGATTGCATTGATTCTTGTTCGGGCTAGAATCACTACGGTATGTTTACTATTTAAATTAATGATTAATTAATTACATGTTATTCGATCTATTATAATTGCTTCCGCTTATGCTCACTTTGATGTTCATGGTTTATTAATATGATTGTCATGATATAATAATTCCAACATGTTTATCATCAATGACATGTATAATATAATAATCATCTTCTCTGGAATCAGTAAAGTAACCCACAAATGAATCAGTAAATAATATTGCCATCGAAAAAAGTCCACCAATATTTAATGAAGTACGAGGTTAATTCTTCACATGCATAAACGACAAAAACACATTGAAACCTTTGAGGGAATGAACTTTGCATGCAATATAACCGACCTATGTTCATAAAACAAAAGATATTGCACCGGCCCATGATAATAATCCACACCAATCACAAATCTTTTGCATAGTATACTGCCCTATTATCGGAATGATAACAATCAGCCCCTTATTGCATTAAAAGATTCACGAATCGATCCATGTAATAAAGTGAAGTATCATCGCCTCAATATACATCCCACAAACAGTACAAACATGTGACAACCTTGTTAAGCATAGCAGTGGAAACGTAGCATTGGTAGTGGAAACGATCAAGGCAGCAGTGGAAAAAAATAAGCATAGCAGTGGGAATCATGAAGCTAGCAGGGGTAACGTAACTTTACTTCTCATTACCAGTAACCATAGTGATCTCTTGTACCAGTAACACCATGTTCGAATAGCAGTAAAGTTATTAATACACCAATAACCTTAGTCCAATATTAAGATCGACTCCCAACAGAAAAGTAACATTACTGGTAAAAGTAATCACTTTAATCATCGCCTTACTCCAAAAAAAAATAACGTAGCATTACATCATGTTCCAGTAAGCTTCTTGAATCAAATTTCACCAAAGAAAACACCACAGCAGACATTTGAATAACCAGTAGCCTTATTCACCATCTTCAATAGATTTACTCTTGTTCCATTGTGTTCACCAGTAGTACTATAAACATTAGTAACCATAGTAACATACGCTTTTTAATGTATCAGTAAGTTCAAAAATAAAACGTAGCATTACTCACTGAAAACGTAACCATATTTTAACTGTTCCAATAATCTCGACATAGCTTTACTCCCATCATGCGTACATCAGAGTCACCATTAACAAACATCATTAATCAGTGATTGTATTAAGACGAAGCAAACATCAGGAGACCGACGAAGAAGTCCAACATCAGTAGCAGCTTGCTCAGAATTATCAGTAGTATAGACAACCATCATCACTAACGAGCATTATACCACACCAACTTCAGATTCATATGACCCTTAAAAAACTTTCAAAACCCCTCAAACAATATATTGATCTTGATCATGAATAAGAGAATCAGAAAACTTTCAAAGTTCTAGGGTTTCATTCTAAACAATAAAGAATAGATCTTATGAAATTCAAGAAACCCTAAACGAGCAATTGTATCATGAATTTGAAGCATGATAATAACCCAACATCGACTTCCATGATGAATCAAATCATTAGAATAAGGAAAACAATTAATATCAGAACCCTAGAAATCCTAAAAATTCGAATATTACACCTCTTACAGCAACAGTTTTCGAGAATTTTTATCTTTTTACTGATACCTAAGATCGAAGATCCCCCCAGTGGAACTCTTCCTTGATATGTTGAGAACCACCAGTAAAAATTTCAGCTCGATCCAACGGTTAACGAATAAGATATCGTCGTTTGAAAACTGACCTGCAGTGAGTTACGAAAATTGAACCAAATTCGAATTTTTCTTCTTTTCACCGAAAAACATTGTAGATCCTAGATCACGAGCCCCTGGTGTCTGATGCCACTTGTTAAGATCGTTTTAGCTCAAGGTTGGTTAGACCTCATCTATGGATTACACAATAATAATGATTAAGAACAATAACAACACAAGTTTGGAGTCACGTGGTTAGTACAAGACATAAGACACAAGTTTGGGTTATTCTATTTCTTCATCAAATTCATAATATTTGGTTTTCTTCATATGTGATCATTACATAAGAGCCTATAGATTTGAAGAATCATGAAGATGGTTAACATATTGATTTCAGGGGAAGTATCTTATGATATGTTTAATCATTTGATGTTCATGCACCACTCAAGCAGAAGTTGTTGATTTTTACTATTGCTAATTAGTATTACTACTGATGGTTTAGAGTTCTATTGTTTCAAGTTCATTTATAGTTGCGGAAAACTTCATGGAGGGTAATTTGAGACATTGGAAGGATGAATTGGATGTGTGGTATTGGTTCATGGTGGTCAAGATCATTATTTGCATACGTTCCCTATTTGTTGATAACAAAAAGGGGAAGAGATGTGGAGTGGTATGGCATGGATTAAGGGGAAGACAAAGATTGTTTCATTCATGGCGAGATTTAATTATCTCAACTTTTCTACTTCGTCTAGAGAAGTTCGTACAGGAAGGTGTTTGTTTTGTCATCATCAAATAGGGGAAGATTGTTGGGTTTATTGATTTGATGATACAAAATAAGAAAGAATGAAACAATAGGGACTTACTACGATAAGAAGGAATTCTACAAAAGATGGAGAAGGACTTGCTTGCAAAAGAAGATTTATTTTTTTTGAACGGCAATATATTAAAAACTCTAGCAAGATACTAGAGAAAAGAACTTACAAAACATTACAAGCGTTTTTTGGATCACAAACCCATTCAATCCAGTTAGGATTGAAATTCCTATTCCTATGTTTAATCCATATAAATGAGATAATATTTTGATCTCATCTACAAGAGTGTCTTTCCTTGGAGGTTTTGCATCGAAGCAAATCCGATTTCTGAACCTCCAAATAACCCATAATGTGGTTTGGATAACCGCGTCAAAACATACCTTTAAGGATTGTTGTAGATTAGCCGTGTCGCCCCAAGTAATAAGATTAGGAAGATCCTTTGGGAAGTCATCAATTCCCCACCATTTTGCTACTATGGACCATAAACGAGATGCAACAATGCAATCAATGAACAAGTGTTGAGAAGTTTCCACATCCTCATCACAAATCGGACAACGAACAGAGTGTAGATCAATTCCACGTGCATCTAAATTGATTCGAGTGGGTAGCCGATTGTTACTCAAACACCAAGAGTGGATGTTAATTTTGTAAGGCACTGATTTGTTCCATCTGATATTATCCACACCCAATTCTAGAATGCAACCTTCAATTACCTTCCTCATGGCACAAACATGATAAGGTTTATTGTTTTCAATGGAGCATACCCATGAATCTGGACAATTTGTTATGTCAAAGGTGAGGAGATGGTTTGTAAGACCCACAAGTTGTTCCATCTCTAGCCCTGATCTGAGAGGACGCCTCCAGGCCCATAATCTAGTGAGAGGGCCATTTGAGTTGTTACACCTTTCATTAATGTTGCAAGATTTTGAGGATTCCAGTGCGTAGAGTCTTGGATAAATATCTTTGAAAGAAGTATCCCCATGCCAAGTTTCCTCCCAAAATTTAAATGAAGCACCATTGCCCACTTTACGAATAAAGATCGTATCCAAGTTAATATTCAAACATAAGAGAGACTTACGTAAGCCAATTATTGAGTTCCAGGGGCTTGACATTAATCGAGGTTGAGCTTCTAGGCCGAAACCACCATGAACACCATAAATGGACGTAATGGTGTTTTTCCAAAGAGAGTTAGTTTCCGAATGGAAACGCCACCACCATTTGACCAACATAGCAAGGTTTAAGGCATGAAGGCTACCAATTCCGAGACCACCACAAGATTTCGGAGAACAAACTTTTTTCCATGCAACCCAAGCCATTTTATTAGAATCCAATGAGCCACCCCAAAAGAAGTTTCTTCTAATTTTCTAAAGATGATTAATCACACTTTTGGGGGCATTAAAAAGGGAGAAAAAGTAAGTGCCAAGTGCCCCAAGTAGTGCAAAAGAAGATTTATATTTTAGTCCTTCTTAGTATTCTTGTAACCCTAATTCTGTGTTATATAAACAGAATACAGGGAATAGGTTTTGATGAAGTCTTTCAATATGTAGTCGACTAAAGATGTGTGTGTGTGTAACCTAGACGTAGGGTAGAACATCTACGGTTAGAGTTGTTTAGTAGCCTCAAGAATCACTTGATTCCTGTTACAGTTTAGGTGTAACCGTATTATTCTAATCAAATAATATTTGAGGCTTGGATGTGGAAAACCTTGTGTCAATAACATTGATGTTTGTTTAATTCCGCTGTGTATATTGTTAATCTTTGTTATTGTATGTCTTAGATAATATGAGGTCTAAACAACCTCGAGCTTCAACGATCCCACACTTCTTTCATAAAAATCACAATCCTTAATCAAATGCAATTTACTACCACAAACAAAACATTTCTTCTTTCTAGAAGATTTATTCAAACCAAAAGATGTCTTATCAACCACAGAATTATTCAAACAAACACTGGAAATAGAATTGTTTTGTAATGACTAAAATGAATTGTTTTTCAAAGAAGTAAATGGTAAGTCTTCAAGAGAAGCTGTCTTTGAAGTAAGATCATCAGCAGCAACTCTAGAGTCAGCAGACTTGAAAGAAGACTTTGGTGAGGACTTGGGTGAATCTGACTTGACCTTGGAATCACAACTGGCATAACTAGAGGTAGAGGTCTCTGAGGTCTTGTCACTGAAAGAACAAGAGACACGTTCATTAGAATCATTGCTAGAGACACTGCTAGAGTCAGGGGAGTCAATAGACCTATTACCAGTTTGCATTTGTGATTCAACTAAGTCCAAATGGTGGGAGGTGGGCTTAAAGGTTCCTGTGATAGTGGGAGAGACAGTATGCATCTCTCCCTCTTTTACAAACTTTACAGGGGTATGAGGTTGCAAGGGTGGTTCATGGTCTAAAACACTATAGTCATCAGGGTCATAGACCTCATCAGGTCCTACATATTTACCATACCCTAGTGCTCTTCTAGACTTAATGGACTGGCAACAATCAATTATTCTATCAAGGTGTTTAGAACCCTGTTGCCACTTCTTACGACCTGCAACTTCATTATCAAACTTAACCTTCAACTTTTGTAATTCTAATTCAATTTTAGCCTTTTCTTTTTCAGAGAATTTTAACTCATTACTAGTCATCTCTAAATCTCTTTTTAACACTCTAATTTTCTCATCATAAGCCAATTGATTTTGTTGAAACAAAACCTTTTGTTTTTCTAATGTTTTAACAGCTTCTTTATAAGCTTGAGCCTGAATAAAACAGTAATTATATTTTGGTTCCAAATCATCATAAGCTTCTTTAAGAGCATTATATTTTCTATCACAACCAAAAACACAATTAGATACCTGAGGAGAGATGCCCATTAAGGAAAATTCTTCATCACAACTAGCCAGGCAAGAATATTGCTGAGAATTACTGCTTTCAGCATCTTCAGAATCATGTTCCTTCCAATCAATGCAAGCATCCACAGCAGTCACCAAGGCCTTTGAATCTCCAGCTTCCAACTCCTTCTTCTTGTAGGCTGAATACCTTGTGTTGTCTTCAGCCTTCTTAGCATTACACTCTCTTGAAAAATGGCCTGTCTCTCCACATGAATAGCACTTGACCTTTCTCCTGTCAAATCTAATTGGATCTCTTCTTCTAAAGTTGAGCTTTCTCCCAGCTTTCTTCTCAAACCTTCTGACCATGACAGTAAGCATTGTCATTTGCCACTTCAAATCCAAGTCTTCCAAAACTAGCTTGTCAATCAGCTCAAAATCTTCATAAGCCAGTTGCTGCTTTTGTTTATAATCAGCAACAAACAAGTGAAGTACATCTTCTACCACATTACCAGACTGTGGATGATTCTTTGGACCAGTAGATGTGTAAGATAATGTTGTGGAGGAAGAACTTGGACTTGCAGCATGTGTCACCCTGTTTGAAGTAGTGCTTACAAAGGCTGAGTGTGATGGAGTTGCTGTATAAGTCAAGTGCCCCTTGATATCAAGCTCCAGGCTTCTGAGCTTGTTATACAAATCATCAAAAGAGAGATAGTCCAAGCCACCTTTGGTTTTTAGTGAAATACTGACCTTGGACCAAGAAGGAGGTAAAGCCCTTAGAAACTTGGAATTGCATTCCTCATTGTCAGGATTGGCTTGAAGCTGATGCAGTTGACTCAAAATCCTCTGGAATTTATCATAACCCTTGTGCATGCCCTCCTCCTCTTATATCCTGAATTCCTGAAACTCCTGCTTAAGCATGGATTTTCTCATTCTCTTAGATTCCTCATTGCCCCCGAACCTTGCTTTAATAGCTAACCAGATGTCTCTGGGATCATCAAGAAAGTGAAAGTCTCCCATATGATCATCTGGGATGGCTTGAAGCAAGATGGTTCTAACTTTGTTTTCTCTTTGTACAGCAATGATTTCTTCAGCAGTATATGGAGGATAGATGGTAATATTACCATTAGAGTCTTTTCCTGTCTTCTTAGGACTGTTTCCATTCAAGATCACATTCCAGAGATTGAAGTCAGCACTAGCAATCCAATTCTGCATCTTCATCGCCCATATCTCATACTCATCTTTCTTGAGATATGGAAACTTTGCATTACTGTTGGAAAAAGCAACTTGCTGAAGCTGTTGTGTAAGGGTGTTGTTGGTGTTCTGAGTGATTTCTGAAGAGTCTGTATTTGCCATGGTTTTTGAATGAAAAGATGTTGAAGTTAAGTTTGATTACAAAGATTCTCCTGTGTCTCTGATACCACTTATAGGATCTACCCTTGATAGATCTTGAGCCTATGGATCAATAGCTTACTAATGTAATCACTAGCAAAACTATATGGACAATCTCTGTATGCTTGTATCTATGCGGAATATAAATACAAACAATATACTAAAACACTTTGATCCTCTATGGATCGTTTTATTAATCACTAAGAATGTTTTTCAATACGTACATAATACATTGACAATGGGTTCCTTTTATACTATAAGAAACCCTAACCTCTTTTACAAGAAACGAATATTGATTAAACTATAAAAGATATGCTACATATCTTATCCTAAAATAACAAACTCTATCCTACGGATTAACTATATCCGTAGAAACTCTATCATCAGCAGAATCCATATATGCTTCAGCAGATCCTGTCAGCAGTATCCATCAGCAGAATCTATATGATGACTTCAATAATTCCTAACAATATCGTTATACATAACATGTTAAATGAATAAGTCGAGATGATATGTATATACATAACATGTTAATCAGATGAGTTAAGATGCTATTAATATACATAAGATGTTACACGAATGAGTCGAGATGTTATGGATATACATAAGATTGTAATCGGATGAGTCAAGATGCTATGGATACACATAAGATGTTAAATGGATTAGTCAAGATGCTATGGATATACATAAAATGTTAAACGAATAAGTCTAGATGATATCGTTATACATGAAATATTCAACGAATGAGTCGGGATGCTATGGATATACATAAGATGTTAATCGGATGAGTCGAGATGTTGTGGATATACATAAGATGTTAATAGGGTGAGTCAAGATGCTATGGTTATACATAACTGGTTAAACGAATGAGTTGAGTTAATATGATTATTATACATGAGATGTTAAAAGAATGAGTCGAGATGATATGGTTATACATGGGATGTTAAACGGATGAGTCGATTGTATATGGATGTACATAAGATGTTAAATGGATGAGTCGAGATGATATGGATATACATGAGATGTTAAACGATTGAGTCGAGATGATTTGGTTAAGTCGATGTGATATCGTTATACATAACATGTTAAACGATTGAGTCGAGGTGATATCGTTATGCATAACCTGTGAAACGAATGAGTTGAGATGATATCATTATACGTGAGATATTAAACGAATGAGTCGAGATGATATCGTTACACATGAGATGTTAAACGAATGAGTCGAGATGATATTGTTATACATAACATGTTAAACTAATGAGTCGAGATGATATGGTTATACATGAGATATTAAATGAATGAGTCAAGAAGATATCGTTATACATGACATGTTAAATAAATAAGTCGAGATGATATGTATATACATAACATGTTAATCGGATGAGTCAAGATGCTATTAATATACATAAGATGTTAAACAAATGGGTCGAGATGTTATGGATATACATAAGATTGTAATCGGATGAGTCAAGATGCTATGGATACACATAAGATGTTAAATGGATGAGTCAAGATGCTATGGATATACATAAGATGTTAAACGAATAAGTCTAGATGATGTCGTTATACATGAGATATTCAATGAATGAGTCGGGATGCTATGGATATACATAAGGTGTTAATCGGATGAGTCGAGATGCTGTGGATATACATAAGATGTTAATCGGGTGAGTCGAGATGCTATGGTTATACATAACTGGTTAAACGAATGAGTCGAGATATGGTTATTCATAAGATGTTAAACGAATGAGTCGAGATGATATGGTTATACATGGGATGTTAAATGGATGAGTCTATTGTATATGGATGTACATAAGATGTTAAACGGATGAGTCGAGATAATATGGATATACATGAGATGTTAAACGATTGAGTCGAGATGATATGGTTATACATAACATGTTAAACGATTGAGTCAATGTGATATCGTTATACATAACATGTTAAACGATTGATTCGAGGTGATATCGTTGCACATAACATGTTAAACGACTGAGTTGAGATGATATCGTTATACATGAGATATTAAACGAATGAGTCGAAATGATATCGTTACACATGAGATGTTAAACGAATGAGTCGAGATAATATCGTTATATATAACATGTTAAACGAATGAGTCAAGATGATATGGTTATATATGAGATATTAAACGAATGAGTCGAGATGATATCGTTATATATAACATGTTAAACGAATGAGTCAGGATGATATCGTTACACATGAGATGTTAAACGAATGAGTCAAAGTGATATCGTTATACATAACATGTTAAACGATTGAGTCGAGGTTATATCGTTATACATAACATGTCAAACGAATAAGTCGAGATGATATCGTTATACATGAGATATTAAACGAATGAGTCAAGATGATATCGTTACACATGAGATGTTAAATGAATGAGTCGAGATGATATCGTTATACATAACATGTTAAATGAATGAGTCGATATGATATGGTTATACATGAGAAGTTAAACGAATGAGTCGAGATGTTATCGTTATACATAACATTTTAAACGAATGAATCGAAATGATATCGTTACATATGAGATGTTAAATGAATGAGTCGAGATGATATCGTTATACATAACATGTTAAATGAATGAGTCAAGATAATATATTTATTCATGAGTGGTAGAACCGTAGAAATAAGTTAAAACCTTAAATATCGAATTTTCGGCGCAGACATGTCTTCCGTTTCGTCGTCTAATACAAAAAGCAATTTAAATCATTTATTTTTAATTTAAATCATTTATAATTAGTTTAAATCATTTTTAATTTATTTAAATAAATTTTAATAATTTTAAATGATTTTTAACTTAATTAAATCATTTATAAATAAAATAAATAATTTTTAAATAGCCCACTTTCGGCGGGGACATGTCTCCGCCAAAAGGTTGAAACCTGTTCAAAAACTTTCGGCGGGGCGCCAAAAGTGTTGGAGGGAAAAAACGCGGGAACAATTAGTAAGCTATAAAATTGGTCAAAATTTACCAAATATCAAAAATACTTTGGGCGGGGACATGTTCCCGTGAAAAGTGTGCGTTAAAAATTTAGTAAACGGTCAGCGAATTTGTGTGCCAACTCAGCATGGTTTTTTTCGTTTAGCGACTTTCGGCCAGGACATGGGCTTCCCCGCCAAAAGCCTCCTCGCCCGTCCTCCTGATTGTTGTAGTGTAATTAATTACATGTTATATGATCTTGTTATAACGCTTCCGCATGTATTTACTTGATGTTTATTGTTTATATTTATTGTTTATATTTATGATATGTCATATTATATAAGTCCAACATTAGATGTCTCTGATAATAACTTAAGGGGTTCTCTTCGGATTGGATTATGTGCTAACTCCACCAGAATTCGTGTTCTTAGCTTTGGTGGAAATTACTTCACTGGAAGTATTCCACTTCAATTTGAAACTTGTAACTTTCTTGAGCATCTATCTGTGGCCTCCAACTATATATCAGGTGTCATACCAGACTTCTTACTCACATTACCAAGATTGCGGGAATTGGCTCTTGAGAACAATGACTTCACTGCCTTCGCCAATAGAATTAGTAATGCGTCTAGTGATTTGGTTCATTTGGATGTTTCATCTAACAGGATCTCAGGAAATGTACCTGACTTCTTTTATATGTTTCCAAATTTACATTATTTTTCAGCTCATTCCAATAATCTGTCTGGTACAATACCTCCCTCATTGTCAAATTCCCAAACTATTTCTTATTTAAACTTGAGAAACAATTCTTTTGATGGTTTTATTAACCTCAACTGTTCCATGATGGTTAATCTTACTTCACTTAATCTGGGGAGTAACAATTTCTCAGGTACATTACCTGCTAATCTTGCAACTTGTCGAAATTTAAAAGCTAGTATAAATGTTGCGAGGAACAACCTCATAGGCCAAATCCCCGAAAGCTTCAAAAACTTTCAGTCACTCTCTTATCTTTCAATTTCCAATTGCAGCTTCAGTAACCTGTCAACGTCTCTTAAAATCCTCCAGCACTGCCCGAATTTGACTGCTTTGGTTTTCACGATGAACTTTCATGCCGAAAGGTTACCATCTAATCTTAACAACTTACAGTTTAAATCACTCAAAGCACTGGTAATTGCAAACTGTAGGCTCACAGGTAGTATTCCATATTGGCTAAATGGTTTAACACAGTTGCAGCTGTTGGATTTATCATGGAATGACCTGACGGGAATGATTCCGGCTTATTTCGGTGATTTTAAGCTGTTGTTTTACTTAGATTTATCTAGTAATTTGCTGTCAGGAGAGATGCCGAAGAGTCTGACACGGTTACAAAGCCTGATTTCGACTGATATCTCATTAGAAGAACCGTCTCCAGATTTCTCATTCTTCATATGGAGAAACAGGAGTGCAGGGTCAAGGTTACAGTACAATCAAATCATGAGGTTTCCACCTCAATTAGACCTCAGTAGCAACCACCTCACGGGTCCAATATGGCCAGAGTTTGGAAACTTGAAAAAACTACATTCTTTGTATTTGGGAGGCAACAACTTATCAGGTAGCATTCCCAGTTCGTTATCCGGTATGAGGAACATAGAGATATTGGATTTGTCAAATAATAGTCTAACAGGAACAATCCCTCCAACTTCGGTGAGACTAAGTTTTTTGTCTAGGTTTAGCGTTGCTTACAATAATCTAACAGGGATTATTCCTTCTGGTGGCCAGTTTTGGACCTTTCCAAACTCTAGCTTTGAAGGAAACCCTGGTTTATGTGGTGTATTTTTTAACAACTGTGAGAAAAATCAAGAGTTGTTGAAACCTCAGCTGGCTTCTGAAATGAACGATGAATTCCCTATACTTCGTCTGCTTGTGATCATCGGGTTTGGAATTGGTTTCCTTCTAGCCGTCCTCCCTTTGATTGTTATTCCTGGAATCAGGGGTGCACGTACACAGAACGGATAAATTTGAGTACCATTGGTTCATGTTCCCTGTCTGTTGGTTATGTTGAGATGTTATTACAATTAAATAGCATGATAGTTACACTGTAAATGTTATGAGTGAGTGTGTGTAGGTAATTCAAATGCTCTCTTTTTCTCATATCTCTACGTACCGTTATCTGCTTCTCTTCCTAGATTTGTTGATTATGTAAACCACAATTACATATTTACATGGTACCAGAACACGCCTAGATTTAACATTTTTATAATTACCACAAAGTCGGGATGAGAACTAGTTAGTACAGGAACCTTAACATTGAATTATCCAGGTGTTCTTTGGTAATTTTTACGATGAATGATGTATTAAGGTTATTTGTGATTGTTATTGTTTCTGGGTTCTCAGTAGAAGCAGACATAAATTCCACTTGCAATATTTCATTACTTCAAACATCGTTACCTATTTCGCTTGACTAAAGTTTTAATAAAAATATTGAATATTATTGTTCGTATACACTAGTTATAATACTTGTGCACGCACAGGATTTTTAAAATTTCTTTTTGATTATATATTATTATCGATTAAGAAATGAATCACTTAACATATTTTAAATGGTTTAACTTGGTGGACTAAAAATAAAAACCACGTGAACATATTTTATAATCTACTTATTATTTTAGGAGAATGCTTTTGGATTAAAAATAATATTTTATTATTCAAGCAAAATCACATGATGATACTTGACTTGCATAAACTGTTAGTGATATATGCTTTTAGTTTTGCAAACCCGTTCTATCAATTTACGATGTGTTTTGTAATTGTGACTCAATAACATTATCGCAGTCTAGTATCGTAATAAACCGATTAAAAACTATATATATACTTGCTTAATAATTCTCATGTACATACTTTTAATTTCTTTACAACAGCCAACTATTATGTTTTTTATTTTTTTTAATGAATATCACGCCAATAAATAAAATTAGGTTATCACCTACGTAGTTTTTCTTTTCTTTTTTCTTTTTCATTTTTTTTTTATTTAGGAGGTGATTGTTATCAAATAAGGATTGGGTGATTCGTGCATTATTTATTTATTTATTTAAGGAGAACACCTTCTAAACTAAACAATGACTATCTAACTTTTTTTTTTTTTTTTTTTTTTTTAATTAGCTGTGTATAACGTATTTAACTGACAGACATGTTGAGGTTGATGTTGATGTTGTTTTTTTAACTTTAACTATTGATATCATGTTGTTCAAAATATGCGAGTTTAGTAGCATGTAATGAACGTTGATAAAGTTAAAATATGCTCTATAAAGTTTTTAAAATGTTTTTATGGATATCCATATATAAATTTCAAATAACAATTTCATAAGTCGTTGTTATAAGAGAATCGCGTATATTTATTTTCATATCACACTAACTCGTGCTTACCATTTGATATTTATATTCACGTTAAAAATAATTTAGCTATATATAATATTGAAACCCGTGTACGCATAAATTAAACTTTTAAATAAAATAACATGAGTCCTTATTTAAAAAAATATTCTAGAAAAGTCTAAAACTAACATTAGTTTAAAAAATATTTAACGTGTATTAAAACTAATTCGCATATTTACCGAATTTTGTAATTTTAATGGATGAAAGTCTAAAAACTAAGACTAATACTTATGTAATTTTAAACAAAGTTAATATTATAAAGTATAGGGGGTATAAAGTGTAAGGGTTATTTGTTTTTTTATAAAGTTATTAAAAAACATGGAAACTTGTAATTTTACACTTAACTCGACATAATTTATTTAAAATTCAACCACCAAAGTTTTATTAATTACTTCCTCTTTTTTTTATGTTTTTGTTTTTATAAATTTGACACATATATTTTTATGCATTTTTTTTCTTAACCAAATTTATTAAGTTTGACCAAAATCAATTTAATTTTGACTTTCTATTGACCAAAATCACGTTGCTCGATTTCGCTTACGTGGCAAAATCGAGCTCTCCTATTGGCCCAATTTTTTTTTCAATGAGAAGGGATTTGTAAAAACACTATGAAATGATGTAATTCTTTTATTATATAAAAGATGTATACCCCATGGTGACTGGTGTAAACTTTTATTGTGTGCATGTACTCTTTATTAGATGATAAATATGACCCAACCTTGATTATAAGTTTGAAACCATTAGGATTTCATTATATCATATGTACTCTATGAACAGTTTGCCTAATATAATACAATATATACTTACGGGAGATCTAGGTGACTAGGTTGAGTGCCTCCTATATGCCACACCGTCAAGCCCTTCACGTGACAAGCACATGTAGCAGATAACAGAGAAAACTTTGTATCGTTCGTCCCCAATGATGTATAATGTTTAACGTTTACTGACGGAGAGATGTATATATACTTTTATGACATAGATGAAAAACCGAAACGGAGAGATGTATATATACTTTTTATTATTCCATCACTCGTTCAAAAACAAAATTTTTGCCATTGGCGTGAAAGTCTTGAAAAATATTAAGTGGTTGCAAATAAGAGCTTCACACATTGAGATTTTATTTCAACCCCTTTCCATATTAGGTAGTTGCAAATCTCCCATTTACACGTAATTATATTTTCGTAACAAAATACATATGTTGTGTGAGGGGACTATGAGATATAGGTTTTTCAGCTATCACATCTCCAATGAGAGCATATTGCAAAGCTTTTTACTATTCAATAAAGAGCTTAGTGGAAATTTAATGTGGCGAAATTAATAAGTCAATTATGGATTATTTGCATTCAATCACTATAATTAATCAGCCTATTTCACTGAATGGGCAAACTTGTAAGTAAGAATCCACCAAGTATAATAATCAAGTTGTAATACACAAGCTAAAACCGGATGCTAAAAAAACTTAGTTTTTCTTAAGATAAGGCATAGGCACTACTTTCATTCATTCACTCAAAAATAAGCTGTTTAAATAAGCATCTCAAACACCCATGGGTATGGCAGAGCAGTGTATGCAGTGATAGATTTGTGACACAAAGCACATGACCGGACAAAGTCAGACCTGAGATTAAAATTGCAGTCAATATCACAAGGAAGCTTGACAATCAATGATAATATAATTCAGATCTAACGCCTTGCTGCAAAACAAATTTGCAGCCTGGCATTCTTCTCACAGGAATCCTTCTTATCATCATTCTGTAACATAATTGAAAACATAATTAGTTAAATACATGTTCAATTACAAAACGTGTATGGAGTTGTTAGATATCGTGATTGCTTTGTAAAGCTAAAATAGTATTCCGTAATTCTGTATAACAGGAACAAGTGAACAACTCGTCCATCTTTGGTGAGCCAAGTTTTTTTTGTCTAAGTTAAGCATTGTATACAATAGTTTGACACTAATTATTCCTTTCGCTGATAAGCTCTGGACCTTTCTAAACTCTAGCTTTGAGGGAAACCCCGGTTTATGTGGTGATTATTTTGTCAACTGTCAGAGAAAAGAATTGTTGAAACCTATGGCATCTGATATATACAAAAAAAATGCTATCCTTGGTGTGCTTCTTTCTAATCACTGGGTTTAATGCTAGTTCCCTTCTCAGTTCTTACCTTCAGCCCATTGCTGGTCGTTCTTATATTTAGTGGTACATTTTGAACGGGTAAACTTGAGTAAGGTCGTGTTCTCCCTAGGCTAACCCCAAACTCATTCCCATATATATGTTTAGGTATTATTAACTGCACGTATGGTTACCGTGACCATACGCGTGTGTGTAATACAGATACTCGATCTCCTTTTGTCCATTTCAATGTAAATATGAGTGTCTAAAATGGATGATGTTTTCCAAGTTCACATTACCCTCCCCCGGAGGTGTTTTCGCTATGAGTGAGGTGTTTTCGTTCACTGGTTCTGGTTGTGTGAAGTTGAACGTACAAGCTGATAATATTGATTACTGTGACAAACTTTTCATTGAGAAAATGACTAAGTCACCTAATAACAACGTGTACTTTTTACCCTCGCTCTGTTGCAAGGCGAGCTTTTACGCGAAAAAAATTTATGTACAAGATCTTATTTAAACCATTTAAAATTTTAAACTTAGTGATGCTTTTCGCAATGTCAAAAAAGATTTATAATAACTATTGTTACAAATATTGTCTCTGACGAATTATGTAAATTTAGCTAAAACTATTTTATTTTCATGACAAAAGTTTAAGAATGATTTTTGCAAGATCATGTAATCCACACTCTACAAGGACCATTTATGTAAATTCTTGTTACATGTTTGGTCCTTAGTGATAGATTTCGTAACGGACGCTTAACGACAAGGACTATTTATGTAAACGTTCATTTACACATAAAGACAAAATTTTAAAGATGATTTTCGCAATGCATGTACTCCATAATATTACCCGAGTTTCTTTTTGGAAAGAAAAGAAGAGAAGTGGAGAGGAAATTGAAAAATAATCATGTTCCTGAGATTTTTTTAGAGAGAAGAGAAGAGGGAAGGAAATTGTGTCAAATTTCCCCTCCTAATCATCTTCCCAAATTGGGATGATTTGGAGAGAAGTGGAATTTTAGGCTTAATTTGGTATCATTTCTTCTCTCTTCTTTCCAACTTGTGAACACACAACTAAAAATCAAAACTTTTTCATCTCCTCTTCTTTTCTCTCCTTTTTATCCCCTTCATTTCTCTTCTTTTCATTTTATACTCGGGAACAGAATGTAAAGGATTGTGTATATTTATGTTACACGTTTGGTCCTTGCCAACTTCTGTTACATGTTTGGTTCCTGGGGACGAATTTTGCAACCACCTTATAGTACTAGAGCTTATAGTATACTACTACATGTGACACATACATAAAGTTGTCATAGACACATACACGTGACATTTTAAGTATCATCTTATGGTATGCTACGGCTTCACCATCACCCGAAACATCTTAAAACTCGCTTAAAAAATGCATTAACTAAGCTCCTACATTATGGAAACCTAGACTATCATTAAATTGTCGTTTATATCATAAGCTAGAAGCGAGACTTTTTAACTTTATATAGTTGTTTGGAAAATTGATTTGAACTAAAACTTTCTGTTGTAAAAATAACACAAAAAGAAGCAAATTTAAATTCACATATCAAGTTATATATATTGTGTGTCAGTTATAATGTAACAAGTAGTTTTCGCTCGCCGCGTTGCAGCAGGAGTTTGGCAAAGAAATTCGCTAGCAGTTAATGACGGAGGAAATGCGTATGCGGTATTTATGTAGGCAGGTATTATAAAATGTGGAAATGTTTTTTATTCGTTGCTAGTTCCATATTGGGCCTGAGACGCAAGAGGAAACAGCCTAAATAGCAAACCCAAACAAAAAATAATTTTTTACTTAAGATATTATATTTTAATCTTTTGCGCAAGAATCTAAGGAATATTCCCATGTGCTATAATATATATAGTCAATTTGACTAATTGCACGTTCTACTCATTTTTAAAAGCTTGTTTTCATTACTTTGAACTTATGAAAATTAATCTTTTTTCTAATAAAGTAAAACCCTTAGTGAGGACTCTTTCATTTCAAAATAATCAAATCATACTTTTTTAGGTAATAATTTTATTAATTAGACTTTTTTTTTTTGGATTTTGAAAAATAAATAACCCTAATTATTTCCTAATTTGGCTTAAAACTTCTCAAAAAACGATTTTGTAATCACATGTACAAAAAAGATGAAAATACACATGGGCCTCAATGATAGTTTTTCATAATTAGGGACTAAATATGTAATTAAAAAAAAAAAAAAAAACGGCGTCTTATTCCATGATATCCATCTCCACCCCTTTACAAATCTCACTAAAAAAAACCTTGTGAATATCCATCTCATCGACAAAGTAATTTTAAAACCCTAACAAAAAACCCTAATACCAAGCTTTAGTTTTTTATTTAGTGGATTAATTGAGGTTCCAAAATTCTTCAATGTTTGATTATGTTCCGATTTCTATAGGGTTTTCCATGGGTCAAAACAACAATGGTTGTGAGCGTCCTTATGTTCTCAAAACCAGATCGGTCTCATACAGGTGATTACATTGAATTTTAAATTTTATAAATTAGGTAAGTTTATAACCCTTTGAACTTTTGATTAATTGTGGTTTGGGTATTGAACAACTTGAGTATGTATATATTATGATTTTTTTTTGTTAAATTTATGTTGTGTGTTTTGATTTACTATAGTGGGTTGAAGGGTTTGTGCCAAGGATTTATGATACTGATAAAGCAAGAATACTTTTCGGAAGATAAATTAGCCAACTAGCTTCCTCTGATTAGTTGCTTCCCTTGAGAATTACATTTACTTTGAATCCATTGCCCAAAATTAAATAAGTGCAAAATCATAGTAGTATGTTTTCTATTAGGTAAGTTTTGCTTTGAAACAACGTGATTGAGGCTTTATATAGAGGTGGAAATTTCTACACACTTAAAATGGTTCCAATGAGGCTTTATTCAGCATAGCTGGCTGCTTGCTTGCAACTTAGCGTGCTGCTGCTTGCTTGCATATAAGTTTGCTGTTGTTTGCTTCCAACTTAACTTGCTGATGCTTGCTTGAGTTATATTATGGGTCGAGAAACTAATTATATTATGGTTTCATTAAAGGTGTTTATAAATTAATTTCGGTAACTCCTATCCTTGAGTTACTTTTGTTCTACAACTTCTTTCATTCTTTACTAGAAGAAAACTTTCAACACTGTCAAGATTATACTCTATTCCTTAAAGTTAACCACGTGTGGTTCAATTGAAATTTCATGTAAAGAACTTCTTTTACACTCTTCAAAATCCTCAAACATTATAAACTAAAAATTTAAGGTAATCCTTATGGGTTATCAAATGGCTGACATGGCAAACCACATGTTGATAACTTTGACCATATTGGCTCTTTCTGATGTGGTGCTGAGAAACAACCTCCTGTCAAAGTTAAAAAGAGTGTATTAATCTAAACTTTTAAAAGTTTTTGAGACTTTTTTATGGTATAGACAAGTTGGTTATCCAAAATACTGTGTGAAAATTGGTTATCTTTTTGGTTTTTTATGTGGTTGAACCCTTTATGAACTTAACATCTTTTATATAATAAAACAAAACCTTGGTGGGAACTTTTACATTTCAAAAAAATTAAATCATTCCTTATTGAGTAATAATTTTTTTAATCTGATTTTATTTTTTCGATTTTGAAAAATAATTAAACCTAATTATTTCCTAATTTAGTCAAAATTTTATAAAAATTCGTTTTAATACTCCCACGTATAGAAAACCCGAAAATACACATGGGCTTGGGAGCAACTTTTTCATAATTCTAGGGTGAAAGTGTAAATTTTAAATAATAGGCGGTATGGTCTTGATTCAACGCTTTTTCCTTCTCATAACACTCTAATCAACATCTTCAAAATATAGAACAATGGGATTTCCGATTGAAAGTATTAAAGTCCAGTGAATTCATTAACACAACCACGGGTTTACTTCCCAAAACCCTATGCCAACATTCAACAATCGGAGAACCGAAAAACCTATTTAAAAACAAAGGTCCCAAATTCATCCATGTTTTCCTCCATGACATCAACAAAGGTCCCAAAAATTGACATCATCCATGGTTTCAATTTTCCGTATCGATCTATGTTTAGTTTCACTGTTTATTTATTTTTTATGTTTTTTTTGTATCAATTTTTGAACTTGATTTAGGGGTTATTGTTTTAGGTTCTCCTTAATTTTAAAGGCATGATTGATTTGTTGTCCGCTTTTGTTGTGATTTTGTTGGATTGTTTGTTTAATGTTGATCTTGAGTAAACAATGAATTATTGTCAGGTTTTGTGCGGCTAGCTGGCATTATTAGTAATAACTGATACTTTTAGTTTATAATTTATAACCACAACGACATTATTTGATTTATTTTCAAGTGGTTAGAAACAAATCCGTAAACTATTTGGCGGATGTTGGGTGATTATGAATTTTTCAAGTGACATCAGAGTTGAATTTAATGTTTGTTTTCTAATGTACATTTTTTTGTATATCATATGACTAAGACTAACAATACATTTAATGCTTTTGTGTAAACACAGGCGTCAAACGTAATAACCTACTGGGACCGGCTTTAGTTATAGCTTTGATAAGAGAGATATTTGCCATGATGAACAAGGTGTGAGTGATGAGCTAGATGGCTTCTTACAGGTATTTTGTTTGCTTTCTTGCCTGCGTATTTAATTATTTAACTTAAATAGTATGCTTAATAAGGATGTTGTCATCAACCTTGATAGCAGATACTATGAAATGTCAATAAATTAGAACAATTTATAGTTATTCAGTATTTATAACTACTCAAGTCAATTCTAAATATTATGTCCGTACAAAATTCTGAGTTAAGAGCTTTAAAAGTCGTCGAGTGGAGTTCTTATTATAAATTTGGCTTTATCGCTTAGGTTATGTACTTCTTTATATATATATATATATATATATATATATATATATATATATATATATATATATATATATATATATATCGTAACTACGTGTGTGGAAAACTAGAAGGGGGATTGAATAGTTTTACGTCTTTTTCATTTTATTTGTTTTGTAAAAGTTAGCTTCTAAAGATTAGACGAAAATTTCAAAACTCTTTAATGCAAAAAATATAGATACTAGTTTATTTACAATTTTGTACAAACACTACTTATGTATAATGTACAATTTCAAAATTCTTTAATGCAAAAATGTAGATACTAGTTTATTTATGATTTTGTATAAACACTACTTATGTATAATGTTGGGAAAGAATTTATAATTTCATATATATATATATATATATATATATATATATATATATATATATATATATATATATATATATATATATATATATATATATATATATATAAGTGTTTTAATATAAGTTTATGTACTTGATTTGTTTTTGAAAGATTAGTGTTATGAATGAATTTTAGTTTGATCTTTATGTGAAATCAATATATGCACAACACAAGCAATAATAATTATGTATGAAATGCTAGTAAGTAAGTAATCAAAAAGTGAGAGATGGAAAGATCAAACCGAGAGACAAAGGATTTATAGTGGTTCGGCTACAAGGACACCTTCATTGCCCTACTCCACTCCCTGAGTCACATACTCGAGAGTTTTCTTCACTAGATCAAAAGCCTCCCTTATGGCGGAGAAAACCTTACACACCAAATTACACACCACAACTTTGTCACAACACAATCACAACTTCTTCACACCAATCTACGTCACACCAATTCTTCCTCACACCTTTCTACTTCACTCCTAGCTTCTTCACAACTTACTACTTCGCTAATTCTTTTTCTTCACGCCACTTGTTTCTTCACACCTTCACTACTAAGTCCTAACCACTACTCCAAGATATATACTACTTCACAACTTCTAGGCTTCAAGGTCTTCTCAACTCAAAGCTTCAACTTCTTTGTCTTCACAACTATCTCCACTTCAATATACTACCACTACTTATTTCTTCTATCACTAATCTTATCCGCCTCTACTTCTTCACTTCTAGTACTACTGCATACCTTCAATAAATCTAGATCCTATATTTAAATCTATCTAACCAATGTATACACTATATTCACCAAAGAATGAATGATATACAAGATGAAATGATCAAGCAACTTAGATAGCAAGATGATACTAAATTGTAATACTCCTAGTCTTGATGAATAGAAGTATTCTTCTCTTTGCACTTGAATTAATGAGGCTTTGGATCACTTGGAAACAAAGGCTTATAAATTATATGATCAAAGGATTTTTAAGATTGAAATGGAGATTTGAATCAGAAAGTTTCTAGTGCAAAAAGGTGAGAAAAATTCCAGATTTGAGGTGGTATTTATAGGCAACAAAATCTGACAGAGGAGCGTGGCCGGTCCCCTTAAATCAAGGCCGGCCCCCTTAAAATTAAGGGGACCGTCCTTTATAATTAAGGGGGCCGCCCAGCTGTAACGGCCAGATTTTTTGTTTTTTAGTAGGGAAAGTTTATTTGGTGAAAAACTAACTGATTTTGGATAAAAATTTGAATTCATATATTTAGTATGAATAAAACATTTTTCTTTATTACCAAAAGTGTTTTTCAAAAATATATAATATGTTTATATAATTAAATAAACTTTGTAATACTTAATTAAGTTTTCCTTTGATCATAAATTACACTAAACACTTTGTTTATTCATACCTTAAGTGATTAGATGGTGAAAGTGATTATTTACTACTAAATACTTGTTTACGTCATGATCTTTGGTTTGATGTGTTTTCGTTTTGTGATTATCAAAACATAGAGATATCGAAAGATATGAATAATGTTTTTAGTCATTTATTTATATCAACAACGTGGATGCTATTTTTAGGACTTGCAACTTAAACCAATATAATTTCGGCCCCCTAGAGAAAATCTTCAAGCTCCGCTTATCAGTTCTGTACTTCTGTTGCAGGTCGTTGCTTTATACGTGGCATTGTTCATAGCCTTGAATATTTGAAACAAATGGGTAGCGATTGAAAGTTAGCTTGGGCTTATCAAGCATTCTGATAGGTCTCAGTTCAGCAACATACACAATCATTCACATGTTCGTGCTACTGAACTTTCATTGTGCACCAAGTCCATCTTCGGCTAATGTAAGATTTTCATAACCTCCAACTTTAAACAACGAGCAAATTATGAACTACCTTTTTATTCCACATGGAATGATCATTTCGTTAGAATTTGTATAATGTGCAATAAGCTCACTTTTTTTAACACTAAGAGCTTATTGAATGAAATAAGCGATAAATTCAAGTTTAAAAGGTTTAGATAAGCTCAACAAATAAGCTAACCCGAACATCCCTTTTGATGGATACATTTTTTGAGTTCTCTCAACTTAGAAGAAATCTAACAAGTTCGTACACATTGTAAAGACTTAACATGTTGGCTTATTTATTTACCTAACTGGCTAACTTGCAAAATTTATAAGGTTTTTTATTTGGAGATAAAATATACATGAATTGTCATGTTGGGGAGAGTGTAAAACTACATGAGGAGGCTGTGGTTATGCAATAATTTGTGCACATTGCGAACATACTTAAAATGTATTAAGATATGGTATGTTGAATATGTAAATTTATTTGTCAAGAATGAGTTTATTTATTATGAATATTTCATTTTCAAGGTATCAATTTTTTTACGTGCATCATTAAATTCTAATTTTAAGCAGCTATGAATATTCTTTATTTGTAGCCAACTGTTTGCAGAGAGGTTGTTTGTAGACCGAGGACAACAATAGAATTATTATAGGAACAAGGTTTCAAAACAACATAAGCCTTCGAAATCATTCGAAAAATTATTTGGGTTGGTGTCGTAGAATAGGAAGAGATCGAAAAAGGAAACATTTGTGATCAGGGTTAGGACTAAACTCTTACATGATCAGAACAAGGAAGAGGTATTTTCAATATATATGTTGATGCATGAATGCAAAAACTAAATGTGTTAGTGTTGTTACATATTTATGATCACTGTAAATTTAGGAGCTTGAAAGTATAAATATACATGATTCTAATCTTTTCATTTGATAATTTATGGTATAGCATTTTTTTAAAATGTGTTTTGGAGTTTGATGGTTATATATGTCATCCCCAGAAATTAGAAATAATGTAACAGGTATTATTTTATTTTAAACATTATTTGATTTGTTACCCAGGCTATTTACTTTTTGATTTGCAAATAAGCAAGCTTTGACATATTAATTTATCGTTCATTTAACCTGAACCATGCATATTGAATGATACTAACTTGAATCTTGCATGTTTGGATAAAACTAATGGACGTGTTAGATAACTATTTCCAATGGGTTTCTCAAATAATCCACTTGATATATTAGCATGGAATATACATGAGGTCCTCATGAAAATCATGTTGTTTTGGCTAATAATCTCTAATATTCATTTGAGACAAATTACTTCCATTGTAAAGTTGAGTAATGCTAGACAATAATACCACATTTTAAAATGGAACCTGATACGATGACGAAGATGCAAATGATGGGTCAAAATGGGTCAAAACCGACTCAGATTGTAAGTCCAGTAATGCTAATTACTAATTAGCCTAAGTTTTAACAACATCAAAACAGTTCTCATAATTACACTTTTTTCATTCAACTTTCAGATATTGTCTTAGAGATATGAAGATGAAACTGGGATCTCAGGTGGATCACGTATTATTAAGCCATTTATATATCTCCCACCAACATTAACCCTTTCTTAGATTTCTATGTTCATAACAATCGCGTATAGTGAAACAAATAAAACAACAGAAAGCTAATATCTTGACCAACACGACTCATATATCAAGAGGATACACAAGAGCGCCAAATGGTTGACCAACATGGGTGACCAACAGTACACAACTACACACAAATTGAGAAGCAAGTGCAGATAATTAAAAATACACAAATAGAACAATTTAAGACACGTTAAATTGATGTAATAAATAGAAATACATCATTAAAATTTTTAGAAAAAACCCCGCGCGTGCGCGGGCATTATAACTAGTAGTTTGTAAAAACGTAATAAGGTTGTGTGACAAACAAATATTATTTTATAAAGTAACTTATTTTAAAAGTCGAAACTCTTATAAGCTACATCCAGAACACATCTGAAGTGGAGTAGTAGTTTATAAAAAGCTGACATTACATTGTTATATATGCATTTGATAAAATCCATAGCACCGAACATGGCGGAAAACAACTAGTGCATTTCTATTTTGACTCTTTGGTAACAATAGCCTAAGAATTGTTAAGCGATAAACTTAATATATAATAAGCAATAGCTGATTATGATTGAATTAAAATGTTAACATAATAGGGATATTGTCTCATAAAAAGTGGAAACATAATCAACACTTAATTGTGATATAATGATTCTTGCTTCTTATTGATGCTAAGGTTGACCAAGGTTGTGCTAGCAAGAGGATTTCATTAATCGTAGAGACTACATAAAAATTTTGGACGAAATTCAGTGTTTAGAAGCTAAAGACTTTGCCCAAAAAGCTAAGATTAAGTGGGCTATAGAAGGAGATGAAAACACTAGCTTTTTTTCATGGTACTTTAAAGAAAAAGCAGAGACAACTTGCTATTAAAGGTATCCTTAAGAATGGTGATTGGATTGAAGATCTTGTTATGGTTAAAGCCAAATTTTTTGATCATTTTCTTAATAGGTTTCAACAATTTAATGGCATTCCTCCCTCGTTAGATGTTGAAATGCCAAACAAGCTTTCTCCCACTCAAAGTGATCTCTTAGAGCTTCAATTTTATATTGAAGAAATCAAACGGGCTGTTTGGGATTGTGGTGGAGATCGTGCCCCAGCCCAGACGGATTTTCCTTCAAGTTTCTTACGACCTTTTGGGATCTTATAAAAGAAGATGTAGTTCATTTTGTTCATGAATTCTTTCTTACATGAACTATTCCTAAAGGATGCAATTCATCGTTCCTTGCTCCAATTCCAAAAGTTTCTAATGCAAAGTTTGTTAATAACTTTCGCCCTATTAGTCTAATAGGGTGCCAATACAAAACCGTTGGTAAACTCTTAGCTAATAGACTTAGTTCGGTCATCAGTAGTTGCATTAGTTTTGAACAATCAGCTTTTATCAAAGGTAGAAATATTCTTGATGGTCCTCTTATTCTCAATGAAGTTATGGCATAGTATTGTAAACGTAAGAAAGAGCTTATGGTGTTCAAAGTTGATTTCGAGAAAGCTTTTGATTCTTTGAGGTGGGATTTCATGGACTTGGTTATGGAAAAACTCGATTTTGGTATCAAGTGGCGTTCATGGATATTCGGTTGTCTTCATAATGCTCGTTCTCCCGTCCTTGTCATCGGGTCTCCTACATCTGAATTTGAGAGTTTTAGGGGATTAAGGCAAAGGGATCATTTATCTCCTTTCCTATTCATTTTGGCTATGGAAGGTTTGCACATGCTTACGCGTAAGGCCAAGGAGACGGGTGTATTTAAAGGCGCTTCTTTTGGTCATGCCAACATGAGTATTTCTCATCTTATCTGTGTAGATGATGTTATTTTCATAGGTGAATGGTCTCGGTTGAACGCTCACGATCTCCTTTGCATGCTTCGTTGTTTCTACTTAATCTCCGAGTTGAAAATTAACGTTAATAAAAGCAACATTCTTGGCGTTTGTGTTTCTGATGAGATCGTCTCTAACATGGCTAATACTATTAGTTGCAGGGCTGCTAGTTTACCAGTGAAGTACCTTGGAGTCCCAGTTGGTTATAACATGGTTAGATGTTCTAATTGGAGTAATATTATTCAGAGATTCTCTTATAAACTTGCCCCTTGGAAAGCCCGTTTGTTATCAGCCGGTGGCGGCTATCTTTAATCAACTTGGTGCTTGGGCATCTCCCCACTTATTATATGTCGATATATCTAATGCCTATATCCATTCAAAAGAAGTTGGAGTCTATGTGCAACAATTTCTTTTTAGGTAGGGATATTGAAGAGAAAAAAATGACATGGGTGCGATGGAAAAAATGTTTAGCTAGCAAGGATTTAGGTGGTCTTGGAATTGGGAGCATCTTCAGGCTTACCATCGGTCTTCTGTTTAAATGGATATGGAGGTTTCTTCGTTGTTCTTCCGACCTTTAGGTGAGGGTTATCAAAAACATATATGGGTCTCATGGAGGTATTAATGACACTTCTTGTAACCGTCTCAGCCATAGTACTTGGGGTGGTATCTTATCCTCCGTTCAGTGCATTAAACAAAAAGGTATAGACATGTTCTCTTATTGCGTTCGCAAAATTGGGGATGGTGCTTCGACAAAGTTTTGGGAGGACGTTTGGTGTGGAGGCTAGCCGCTCGAATCTCAATTCCCTCGCATCTATCTGCTCGACATGGATAGGAATAGCTCCATTGCGAATCAGTTATCTCTTCATGATTTGAGCTCCATCTTCAAGCGACAACCGCATGGAGGAGTTGAAATGGCTCAATTTTCTGATTTACAATCAATGATTGTGAATGTATAGTGCTTTCTGATGAGGGTGATACTTGGCATTGGGCGTTAGATTCTTCAGGCTATTATGTCGCATCTACTCGGTCTCTGATCGATTCCAAAGCCTTAGATTCGGCTCCTAATGCTACTAGATGGGTTCGTAGCATCCTTATTAAAGTTAATATTTTTATTTGGAGATTGATGCTCAATAAACTCCCTTCTAAGGTTAACATGGATAGAAAAGGTATCGATGTTGGATCGACTTTATGCCCCATTTTTCAGGCGGATGTCGAAATGGTAAATCATGTATTCTTTCTTATGATATGGCTTTGGATCTGTGGGCTATGCTAGCTAGGTGGTGGGAGCTTGACATTCCGGTTTAATTTGTGCTAATATTATGGATTGGGTCGAGTGGCTTGGATCTTTACATGTTTCGAACAAGGCAAAGCCTATTCTTGAAGGCGTTGGGGGACTTATGTGGTCTATATGGAGCTACATAAATCGTTTGATTTTCTCTAACACTCACCCTAAGAAGACGATGCTTTAGGACTATATAGCTTCTCAAACGTATATGTGGATTTCTTCTAGAAATTCGAAGATTAGTATTAATTGGGTAGATTGGTTGCATAACCCTATAGATTCTATAGTCCTTTTGTAATGTTCGTTTTCTAGCTTCTGCTAGTTTTTGATTTTATTATTTTTTTTTTTTAAATAAAACTTCGCCGTTAAAATAATGATTCTTGCTTTCTTAATAAATTTTAATAATAGTATAATTCTTAACTATAACCCTAAAGTGTTGTAGTTAGCCAAAAATCTATAGCTAGTAGACGAGACTTTGTTAGTATTCTTACTTCGAGTTATGGCCATGCATGTCAAATGTGATTTTTAGTGATAACGCAAATTGATAACGAATAAGGTTCAATGCTTTAATAATTGTTGTTATTGACTTATTGTAATTTATTACTAGTTATAATACCCGCGCACGCGCGGAGTTTTTTCTAATTTTTTAAATAATGTATTTTTATCTATTAAAAAACAAATAATTTAATTCTTGTTTTTTTATTTATGATTTTTAGTTTTGTATTATATGATGAAGAGAGTTTGATTATGTGTAACTATAATCCCCACGCATGAGATTTTTTTTTAATATTCTTGAATAATGTATTTTTATTAAAAATCCAAAATGTTGATTTTTTTTACTTAAATTTAAATAAGCTTAATGCCAGACTTAAGTAACGTATATATGATTTGAAACATATCATTTTATTTTGAATAAGATTTAAAATAGTAAGGCGGTGGTGCTTTTTTTTTTTTTTTTTTTTTTTTTTTTTTTTAAGAATAATGTAAACGAAATGTTAATTTTTTTGACTTAGACTTGAATAAACTTATGTTGATTCTTGATAATTTTTTACTTGTACATATTTAGAAGTATTAGATGAATTAATTGTAAGGAGTATTAATTTTCTTGTACATATACGTGATAAATTCCAGTCAAACATATGTAGAAGTATTATTTTTTAAAATAAAGCGTTATAAGACACGGTACGAATGGGGTTTTCACATAAATTTTTGAAAAAAAAATAAACGTATATCAATATTTATTATTTAATTTAACTTGGTAGTTAAAAAAATCGAATGTCAATTGTCTAACATAATTTTTTCGTTACATGCCAACTCAACAGAAAGAATGAACCAACTACCACATTTCTTCACATCTTGACCAAACACTTCAGTTTTCTTTTAACCTACAAAACATATTAAAGTAGTTCCAATTAAATGTACATTGTTAAGAACTTAAGCTTACCAGGTGTAGAAGTTAAGCAAGGTCGCAATGCATCCATAAAAAACTTAAGCCCATATAGCTTAACAGTTGGGGCAATTTCAAGAGCCGTTGCATTGCCTTTATCAAAGACCATGTGATCTCCTTAACTGCAGTTGTGTGTACAATAAGAGTTAGTTTGAGAGCTGTTCATGCACAAATATAATTCCAAACGAATATGACGAACATGCTAGAAGCAAATGAATAGAGAGCACCATTCAACATGCTAGTTAATGCAGTGCCGCTGCTAAGTCTAACATTGCATCTTAAGCTTTTTCAAAGAATGGCACATGATTTAAAAGTAGACTATCCCATACAACCTTTTATTAGTTATTTTCCTTTGTTTCCTAATAGTTGTCCTAAATCTTATAAATTGTCATTTTGAAGTGTTTAAGGGTAAAAAAAAAGTATTCGTAAGGATTAAACAATTAAAACAATGTGTGCTAACAATTCCAACTTTTGCCCTTTCGCTTAACAAATACTCCGTAACACCTTGTTCATAAAGGATAAATACTCATAATGAACATATCCACATGTGCGATGGAATGCATCAACTCAACTGTTCTTTACTACGGTTCTATGCGAACATGATATGCCAAATTTCTTCACTTATAACTTGAGTACAATTATTGTTGCTCAAATAAATTTAATATTAAATGAGATAAGACTATTGATCATAGGCCTCAAATAGAAGGGCATGCTTGGTTCAAATTAGGAAATGAAAAAAGTAAAAGCAAAAGGAAAAGCAAAGGAATATAATGAGCATTCCTCCTAATTTATTGGTTAATGGCTCATTACCCACTATTGGGTAATGGGTCATTGCATTATACCTTACCAAGCACAAATTTTCATTATCTTTTTTATTCCTCAACCCCATAACCCCATGCAGGATTAATATAAAGTGTAAGTACATGAACACATATCTTCTGAGAAACTAAGACCATGTTAAACTTGGCTAGGGTAAGCTTCCTCATTACGTGGGTTTCCACGAGTTTTGAAACCCCTCATCTCTGTTACAAATTTAAAAGTCGTTTGTTCAATATTCGGTAAATAAAATATCGGACGAAATAATTTAAGATTGAAGCGCACAAAAGATAATTGCATCGATCAACTTGAAAGGGTCTAAAAAAAATAAAGAGGGATTATGATAAACTGCAGCGCATGCTATGAAACTATATTATAGTCTAAAATTACATGGAATCAATATCTGCACTTTGTTTTAGTCTATAATTAAGTTTTTTAGTACATGTTATAAAACTATTTTCATTATTCAAACATATCCATATTCCAAATATTTTTGTTGCCTTGCATATTCTGATTATATTAGTGCTGCAGCGAAGGACCCCTAGCCTTTGGATAAGAGTGGATATGAAAATTTTAACCCATTGATAAAATGGATCAATCTAGGATTTATTTCTTGTTTGTTTGTTTTAAAACAATGGTTACATTTCTTTTCTAATGAGTCTAATATAGTTTAGTTAAGAAATTTAGGGTTGAATGTGTTGATTGTTAAAGTGGCCTAGAGTACATTCGAAATCCATAAAACATTGGTTTACTAACAAAGTTGAATTGTATTATTTTAGCTTTAAGTGAACAGTTTTTGTGTACATCATCAATAAAGTGTCACCCAACATGTACATGTATAAAATTGATTGTTTGCTAGCAAAATGCGGATAACGCTTGATGTTGTCGAATCACAACCAATTAAAAGATACTTCAAATTTCCCATTGCCATTGTTATTTTGTCATAATGATATATTAGTAACAAAAAAAACCTTGAAGTAATATGGTTTGATTTAAGCACACAGCACTAACAAAATAACATTTAAATCTTCATAAATTAGTTATAGATAAAAGTATATCAAGTGACAAACAAAGTTTGAATCATGATGTGGATAAGGACTTCACCAACATTCATAGTCACATGATTTGCACCTTCATCTTGCTTAATTTTAATTATTATCAGCATGTATAGTCTTAGCATAAATAGGCTTCCATATTCTCATTTGTATCACAGATCGCTATAAAACTGTTTATATTCCATTGAATCAAAAATCCTTAAATTAAACTGCACACATAAAATTGAATATCAAATGCCTAAATACAAAATAAAATTATAAGCACTCGTAGAATACAATCAAACTTTTGATTTTGCTACCAATAACACACACGCTAAAACAACCTAAAATTAACATCTTTCAATAGTATTGAGTGAGAGGTGCCAATTATGAATAAATGGGTCAAATCATGTTAAGTTTCATTATGAAAACAATAACAACTCTATTATAGCAATAGTAATAATCAGGAACAGTGAGAGGATTAGTGGAGCGACTCCATTAAGATAAACATAACAGCTACAACTCTTCTTAGGAGAATTCTACATTTCCAAACACTGATCAGATTGTTAATATGATTATATTAGGGTCAATTGTGTTGTAAAAAAAATACCAATGAGAAACTACGTTATGCATATATAAGTCCCATAACCGATGGGAAGGAAGGAGACGCAAGAAAAATGAGAATTTTTAGTAAAGAAACATGCGGTGATGTTCTACAAAGGTGTTGATGAAAAAATACAACGACCCTTTGTGAGGTCTTTATAGTATCTTAAAGCAAAGAATTTCTTAATAAGGGTAACGGGTAAGGCAACACATAGGGTTAATAAGCGTAAAGCGAAAAAGGAACTTTCTTCTATGAACAATACATAAATGGGTAACGTACTTTTCCATTTGTGCCATTATCATATATGAAGTATGAACTAAAAATATTACCACAATATCAGAAAGATTAATCTAAATACTGTTACAACAATCTAGAACTATCGAATTTGATTATACTTCGTGTGTCTTATGATTTTATATAGTTTGTTGAATGTTGAGTCATTACCAGTTAAGTTCGCAGCCAATGCTACCGCGGCATGGGCAACAGCTTCATCCACATTAATTCTCTTACAAAGTGGTTTCCAATGGAAGAATTCCATCAGCATTTTCTGTATCTTGGGAATCCGAGTCGAACCTCCAACAATAACAATTCCATCCACATTATTCTTGTGTATATACCATCTCTTTAAACAACTTTCCACATGCTCAACACATATCTTGAATAAACCAGTATTTAGCTCCTCAAATTTCGCGTGGGTGAGTTGTGCAGAAAAGTCAATTCCTTCGTGCAATGAATCAGTATCAACTAAGGTTCAGATTGTTGAGGACACATCCCTTTTGGCTTTCTCACACGCAACTTAATTGCAACCTCCTTTGCTTTTGCATTTTCACATCAAATGTTCCTCCACCCAAATCAAAGATTAAGACATTTGTCTCTTTTGGACCATATTTATCAGCACTCTTGTCTAGACCGTAGGCAATTGCAGCTGCTGTGGGTTCGCTAATCAAGCGCAAGACATTGAGGCCAGCGAACATGCAAGTATCCTTTGTTGCTTGTCTTTGCTTGTCACTGAAATATGCAGGGACAGTAATCACTTCATCTGTGACTGGTGTTCCAAGGTATGCTTCAGCATCCACTTTTAACTTTTTAAGAATCATTGAAGATATTTCTTCAGGCGAAAACTCCTTGTATTTTCCATTGTGATTGAGAACAATCATTGGATTATCGGAAGACCTTCTACTACTTTATAAGGCCATGACTGTATGTCCTCCTGCACTCTGCTGTCACTAAATCTGCTTCCAATTAAACGTTCAACATCTGCAAATGAGCAAATTAAATTTTTATTGTTCATTAGTTAACAGTTTGAATACTAACCGATGTATATGACTATATTGGTTATAGTAAAAATGGTAATCATTTCATTGTACCGAAAACTGTGTTAGTAGGGTTCCTTGTGATTTGGTTTTTGGCACCCTCGCCTACAAAAATTTCTGAGCCGCTACAAGCTACGCATGATGGATAATGTCATAACCCTATTCATTAGGAAGAATTTCACAATTATATATGCTGATCAAATCAATCCAGGCAGCAACGTTCCCAGATCAATACCGATTGCAGTTGCTTGAACTCTTTAATATATACGCACATGATAAATTCCCAGCTTAGGAAGTAGCAACACGCCTTTTGGGACAAATATGTAGCTTATGAGGCGTAATTGAGGTGTGTGAGTTTGTTGTTCAAAGAAATATATGCTAAGAAATGCTTTTTTAAGACCAATTTGCTCGTGTGACCAAAAGTCACATCAAATTTATCAAAGTCAATGTACCATGAAGAGTGAACTCGTTAAGGAATATGTTGTACTTGGCTTTGCAGCTTTGAGCATAATACGCTTTGATTATGACACACATATCTTCTGGCGTACTGTAGTTGTTCAATCTTTGCTTAATATGAAGCTTTCTCGTGTAACTCAGTAACAAAAGTGTTTTGCTAATGATCCAACAATATAATATGATGTTTTAGAATCGTTTCCTACATTCTCTTAAAAACTTGATAACACATGCATTAGGAACCTCTAGTCTTTTTTATTCCAAGACATGTATATCAAGATAATTGAGTTCCCATAGTTATATAAACATATTCAATATTTGTACATCCACCTATCTGGGATAAGCTATACTGTAACAATATGGTTTGATTGACCTCATCAAATAATGAGGGAGAATGTGATATATATAATAAAAGATTACAACAATCACTCCTATAATTAAGGAGATAATGAGAATACAATTGAATATCAAAAGAGTACTAAATATCTATATACTTTTTACATTAATACCCCCCTTCAATCGAAATGGTGGCGGTCCAAGACGAAGCATTGAGCGAAAAGTCTCGAACTGGGAACGAGGGAGACTCTTTGTGAAGATATCCGCTACCTGAAGATTGGTCGGAACAAACTTGGTGAAAAGTTTACCAGATTGGACAAGTTCCCGGATGAAGTGATAGTCTAAGTCAATGTGCTTGGCACGTTTATGAGAGACAGGATTCTGAGTCATAAACAATGCACTTTTATTATCACATAGTAGAGTCGGCCGATCAGGGGGCAAGGCATGTAGTTCACGAAGTAAATGAGTGAGCCATATCAGTTCTGCAGCGGTGTTTGCCATAGCGCGATACTCCGATTCACAACTTGATCGTGACACTGTTGGTTGCTTTTTAGCGCTCCAAGAAACAAGGTTGCCACCAAGGTAAATAGAATATCCATATGTAGAGCGACGAGTGTCAAGGCAACGAGCCCAATCAGCATCAGAATAGCCGATAATGTTATTTCGTTTTGGACGACTAAACGTTAGACCAAACGAGATTGTGCCTTTGACATATCGAAGGATACGCTTAACAGCTTGAAAGTGATCAACTGTTGGAGCATGTAAAAATTGAGAAACTTGATTTACAGCATACGATAAGTCCGGACGAGTAATTGTCAAATACTGGAGTGCTCCCACTAAGGATCGGTATGTTGTTGGATCAGAGAAAGCTACACCCTTTGTTGTGAAAGAAACATGCGGGGAAAGAGGAGTAGAAACTGGTTTAGCATCATAAAGACTAGCTCGTTGTAGAATATCCTTAGCATATTTAGATTGAGTAAGAAATAGCCCACTGTCCGTATAAGCAACTTCAAGCCCCAAGAAATAATTAAGATCTCCGAGATCTTTAATGGCAAATTCGCGATTAAGGTGGGAGATGAAGGTAGTGATTGAGGATTCATCACTGCCGGTAAGAATAAGATCATCGACATACACGAGCAAGTACATGATGCAAGACTTACCCGAGTAAATAAATAACGATGTATCAGCACGACTGCAATTAAATCCATATGAGAGAAGAAATGTGCTCAACCGGTGAAACCAAGCACGTGGTGCTTGTTTCAAGCCATAAAGGGCTTTTGATAATTTACACACATGATTCGGATAGTTGGAATCAATAAAACCCGGGGGTTGTTCCATGAAAACAGTCTCAGTTAAGTTTCCGTTTAAAAATGCGTTTTTAACATCAAGTTGATGCAACTTCCAAGAGTGTAAAATGGCCAAGGATAAAACGATGCGAACGGTGGTAGCTTTGACAACAGGACTAAATGTGTGAGAATAATCAAGTCCCGGAATTTGAGTGTAACCTTGAGCCACTAATCGAGCTTTGTAGCGTTCAATAGTACCATCAGAGTTGTATTTGATGCGGAATACCCATTTCGAGCCAACAATATTTGTGGAGCATGGGCGTCGAACTAATGTCCAGGTTTTATTTTGTTGAAGTGCTCGTATTTCCTCATTCATGGCGGCTATCCATTTAGGGTTTTTTGTGGCAGATTTGAAACTACGAGGTTCAGTAACAGATGCCAAAGCAACGTGAAGCGGATGAGTGGTGAGGGATGCAAGATCTGCTATGTGTTTATGTTTAAAGATTCCAGATTTGGATCGTGTAGTCATAGGATGTGAGGTAGTGGACTGGTTAGTGTGGGAAGTGGGCTCATTATTTTGAGTTGTGGGCTGAGTAATTGGTGGTGTTGACTCCGGAATGTGTGCCGAAGAGGAAGCAGGAGTTGGTGGTGTGGGTTCCGGAGTAGTAGGGGATGATGATTGAACTAGCGGATGTTCATGGGCCGATGTACTCTGTACTGGTGTAGTGTTTTGAGCCATGGATGAAGTACATAGAGGACAAATAGATGACCCATTATGTGTAGTGCTAGAACAGGAAGGTGCATGACTTGTAGATGTATCCTGGAAGGTAGGAGCATCTTGGAGAAAAGTGGTTAGTTCCAAATGGCCCAAATTTTGATCACCACAAGATCCACTAAAGGGAAAAATCTGCTCATTAAAACGAGCATGTCGAGTGATAAAAACACGGGAGGTGGTGGGATCAAGACATCTATACCCTTTATGTTGTGGGCTATAACCAATAAAAATGCATGAAATGCTTCTTGGTGCAAGTTTGTGCGGAGAGTAGTCACGCAAGTAAGGGAATACTTGACATCCATATGTGCGAAAATTATCATAATTTGGAACTTTATGAAAAAGCATTTCGAATGGAGATTTATTGCCCAACAAAGATGTGGGAAGTCTATTAATGATAAAAGTTGCTGAGGTAAAAGCATCAATCCAGTAAGTTGCTGGAACGTGAGCATTAAAGAGCATGGCTAACCCGGTTTCAACAATATGCCGATGTTTTCTTTCCACACGACCATTTTGTTGAGGGGTGTGTGGGCATGAAAACCGATGTAAGGTACCATTATCTTCAAAGATCTTGCGAACAGTTTGGTTCACAAACTCAGTGCCACCATCGCTTTGAAACACCTTGATCTTTCTGGAGCATTGAGTTTGAACTAGCTTCATGAAAGTGGGTAGAACCGTATAAAACTCGGTTTTAGTTTTGAGTGGATAAAGCCACGTGAACCTGGAATAATCATCGACAAAAGCAACATAATAGCGATAACCATCTTTAGAACAAATGGGGGCGGGTCCCCATAAATCACAATGAATCAAATCAAGAGCATGAGAAGAACGATCGCAATTATTATTAAATGGCAAACGTTTACTTTTAGCAAGTTGGCACGGAGTGCAAATAACCGGTTTAGGCAATAACGAAGTAATAGACAAAACACCTAACTTATTCAAAACTGAAATAACATCAAACGACACATGTCCAAGGCGAGCATGCCATAATTCATAGGATGCCTTCTTGGGAACACATGTGGTAGAAACGAGAGCATGATGTTCGTCTTTGAGCACATAAAGTCCATTCTCACAAGTACCTCTAGCAAGAACCTGTTTGGTGTCCCGATCCTGAATATGGAAAAATGGTTGAGAGAATAAAACATCTACAGGATAATCAGTAGTTAACTTGCTTACCGAGAGTAAATTTTTTGTAAGATGAGGAATAACCAGAACATTCTGTAAAGGAATGTTGTTGGATATAGTAGAAGAACCTTTATGTGTAATAGGAAGTTTGTGACCATTGCCGAATAATACACTAGCATTACCTTTGTAAGGTGCCGATTGATGTAGAGAGTCACATGAAGAAGTCATGTGATCAGTAGCTCCTGAGTCAACATGCCAATCGGGAGAGTTGGTAGTGACATGACATTGAGCATGAAACGCCTTTGCTAAGGCTTCATCAGTAGATGAAGCTTGAGTAGCATAAGTAGGAAGACTAGGGCATGAGGATGCATAGTGACCATTAGTTCGGCACAATTGACAATGAGGTGGGCGACGGTTTGAACCACGTCCCCGGCCACGTGAACTGGTGCCTCGAGAAGAGAATGCACGACCACGACCCTGAGAATTAGTAGTATTGTGTTGCGCATTAAAAGCAACCGGTGGTGTAGTAGTGCCATGAAGTGATGAGAGAAATAACTCATGACTTTCTGCTTGTGAAACCAGGTCACGAAACAAAGGTGCGGGTTTAGTAGCTCGTATGGCAGTAGAGAAGGTCTCATACGAGGGCCCCAAAGCACAAAGAAACCAGTGTATCTTATCAATTTCAGCAACCGGATGTCCAATGGCTGAGAGCTGATCACAAATAGCTTTAAACTTCCTGCAAAATTCAGAAACAGATGATGTACCTTTGGTGAGTTGGCGTAGAGAATCACGTAACGAATGAACACGTTCAACGGAAGCATTGCTGTAAGCGGCTTCAAGTGCAAGCCATATCTGACGTGCTGTGGTGAGACCAAGAATCTCAGCAGCAGATTCTTCAGTGAGTGAAGCTTGTAAGAGAATGACCGCACGTTGATCAACCTCATTCCAAGTGAGTAGGGCAGGGTTTGACACTTGTTTTCCATCGACATTAATGGTAGTAGCAGATGGTGATGATGAAGTACCATCGATATGACCAAGTAATTTTTGATAGGTGAAGATAGGAAGCATGTGATTACGCCATAAGAGGTAGTTGGTAGAGGATAGTTTAATGGTCATCATATGAAGTAGAGTGTTCATGGAGAATGATGTATCATCAGAGGTTGTGGCGGCCATGGCTAGGGTTCCAGGAAAGAAGAAATGAATGGAGAAAAAATAGGTGAAAGGGAGGGTTAATAGGCTGATACCATGTAACAATATGGTTTGATTGACCTCATCAAATAATGAGGGAGAATGTGATATATATAATAAAAGATTACAACAATCACTCCTATAATTAAGGAGATAATGAGAATACAATTGAATATCAAAAGAGTACTAAATATCTATATACTTTTTACATTAATATATACTTTCATTTTTTTTCTTCTTCTTCTAGATTTTCATTTGTCTTTACCTTGAGAGAAACAATATTTCATCTACAACAACTTCAATCTTGACACAATAGTTAGTTACGATGTTCTAAATAGTTATAAGCCTGAAAAAAATATTAACTTTACCCTTACAAAATATTTTTAACCTTACATACGTTACAATTTAATAGTGATACTAAAAATCAAAAAGTTCATTACTCACCACTCATCACTGCAAAAAACTTCAAAAAGCTCAGCGCCAAACATAGCCTACGGCTATGTGCTGTGAACAATAGCCACCCCTCACAGCTTCTTAAAGAAGCATTAGAAAAATGAGTTTTCTTAAAAAATAGTAAAGCTCACCGCTCTTTTGACAAACGAACACTAAAAATCAAAAAGTTCATTGCTCACCGTTCATCGCTCACAAAAAGCTTCGAAAAGCTCTGTACCAAACATAGCCGTACGTATCTTGATTTCAATGGCCATGAAGGAACTCGAATCCGATTTAGATATAATGTTAATAAAGAATAAACGGTAGTTTTTGATTGTATTAAACTAAAGAATTAATTAATGTGTACTTTTTATGGATGGTAAAAGCCACCAAGTTTGGAGAAATGAATAAGTTGGCGCTTTTACTTAAATCGAAAAGATGATGTTATTAACTTAAACATGTAACTAAATATGATACGAATTGCAAACGGTAATCAAAGCTGATATGGTTTTAAAAATAACGGTACAAAAAAGGGGCATGACATGTACATGTGTCACATGACGTGAATTTTGAAAGTAAAAATGGCGAAGTTGCTGATATCGGCACAAAAATTGCAGAGTTCGATGGGTATTGTGGTAATATTTTTAGTTCATATCTGATAATGGCACAAATGAAAAAGTACGTTGCTATTATATGCCATTAACCCTACATAAATAATAAGTTATTGGGTTAAGGGGAGATAGTAATGCATACTGTGATGTTAAGATGTCCATTAGATCGATATTTGCCTCTAAATATTCACATACAATCAACTTCGATAGGACCTACTGTCATTAGTTTAGTTATAACTTAAATAGTTGAAATCATAATATGTTGTTATCTACATTAAAATCGATTGTTAATATATAAGAATCAAATTTTAACCTTAAAAAATTAGTTAAGCAATGTATTAAATATAAATTAAAATGAGAATGAGTACTATAGTAGAAACTTACATTGGGCTGTAAAGAATGGATCTTGGCACTCTGAGCAGTTATTCACTAATTCCTTATGTTTGTTTGAATATGGGTCTTATGTTCACTTTTCAATATCTTGGGAACCTGAGGCCATGGCCTTAAACTTTGCTTTGATGTCTCTCCTCTGTGTACTGATTACTTTACACTTCTATCAAAATAATGTAGGTTGGAGAATCTAACATAGTGATTGTTAGTTATAAATAAGTTTGCCTGAATCTTGAACACCTTCTAGCATTTTAACTTCTAACTCATGATTCTCATTGATGAGTTGCTGATGTTGTTGCTCGCGCAGTTGAGAACGCCAGCTACTTAGACTCTGCTCCCCTGAAAATGAAGTATCTTATTATAAGAACAAAAAAATTATTCCAGCATCCAAGTTAATTCAAGTTTTTATATAACTTTCTCATCCATAATTCTACAGTCATGAATGTTCCTAAAATCAAAACAGAATTTTCCTACTTAGTAACACCACTTGCAATAGTTTGATCATAAACAAAAGTTACACAAAACTCCAATTGCCTTGAAGTATATTTGACTTCAAAATCTATCAACGTAATCCTATCTGACATACAACTGCTTACTCGCTGCTAATATTCTAAATCATTAGACCATAGCTGGCTAGCTATGGAGTGGGTATGCCTTTAGTTGTAGGCATAAAACTCTTATAAAAGCATACGTGCTAGAACTGGTCACTCTTCTAATTTCATACATGTCACATTTTGCATATCATTTAAGCAATCTTAGGACCCTTGAATTGTGTTTAGTCGGGAATACCTTTTTTTAAAGTACGTCATAGCCACAATTAACAAATTTCACAATCTCACTTCTCATGTAACTTTCACATGACAACTAAAATCCAAAACAACAACAAAAAATAAATAAATAAATAAAAATAAAAAAGGAACATATTAAAGAAGGTGACAATACCCACATAAATACCATAAATAGGAAACAAAGTGTTAAGATACAGACATGATATTCCATCAGAATACAACCATGGATATCCATCTTTCACGTTTACATATGAGCATAATAAAGCACTGCTTTAATCTTTGACGTAATGTTTACAGTTAAGAATAATTTGATTTTAATTTGATTTAATGGTTCACTGATTGAGGCCGAATACAATTAATATGTTAGCAAATACTCGCCGTCTCCCAACATACAAATCATTCTAACTGGTTAGTCCACCCATTTCACTACCTCTAATAAATTACATGTTTGAGACATTAGATGGTTACCTTGTTTTCACACAAGGTTCCATGGATAGCGGAGGGTCAGCTGGGCCGGGCGAACCTGTTTATGTGTATCATTTGTCTATTAAGGCGACATATATCATGTAAGTCAAGTTATATTGTCACAAGCAAGTTTGATTCTTATATAGAGAACTTTAATGAGTTTATAGAAGCAACTATTGTCTATGTAGTTATCGATGTATTATTATCCAAAACACTAAAAATACCATTTAATTTCACCTTGAAAGTGATGTAAACTCTCATTCCTACATAAGCAATTACTTTGGAACTAAATGCAGTTATTTTTCTTTTAACCGTGTTTGGTGAGTGTGTCTTTAGTCTTACCTCCATCTTGAAGTATTAAGTTGTTTTTCTTCTCGTACCTGTCTTCGTGCCGGTGACGACTTTTCCTTGCATGTGACTATTATAGATAATGACAATATAATCATTTAACTAAGAAAACCAAATTTAATCTAAGATTAATAATATAGAGGTCAAGGGTTCGATCCTCACTCCCTACAAAAGGCTGGAGGTCCTTTTCTACTTTAAGTAGAACCGGAAGCAACCTCTCTACCTTAGGTAGGGGTATGGTTGTCTACATCTCAACCTCCCCCATACACCGTGGAAGACGGTATTGGGACCCATAACCCGTGGAAGGCGGTATTGGGAGTTACTTTACTTTACTTTACTTTTTTATTAATAATATATTTAAAAATATAATAAGAAAAACTAACATGTAAACTCAGTTTTTGAAAAGTGCATTGCCGTAAACTTGTCTATGTTTGCATCTGAAATTGTTTCCACATCAAAGTGGAATGACACTAAATATACGAAAAAAAATAAGATACTAAGCACATATCATAAAGCTTGACACTGTAACCCGACCAATCATAGATAATTAATTTGCAAAATTGGCATTACTTCTAGACAATAACACTAATCTAACCAAAACCTTAACTATGTTTTAATCAAAGTTCTGTAATAATAGAAATCTATCATTGTTACCGGAGAGTACGTGAAACAGTAATATGACAGCAAATCACACATTTAATATTGTAACCCAAACACTAAGTGATTGAAGAATCATCAAATTAATCATCAATTCAAACACAAACCACACAATCTAATTTAAAAAAAAAAAAAAAAAAAAAAAAAAAAAAAAAAAAAAAAAAAACAACATAGATCAATAATTCGAAGATTAATATACATTGAATTCATTGAAAAACATACCTTTAGTTAATCAAAGAACGGCCATTTAGCGATGTTGATTTACAATTTTTTCAGTCTTTGTAGGTTTTTTATTGGATTTCTCTAGGGTTTTTGTTTTTTTTTTGTTTTTCTGCAGATGAATTTGAACATTTGCTTATGTGATTTTCGATGATCAGGTTTAGAGATAGAATTTTATGGATCAACTGTTGAAGAATAGGGGATTAGAATATTTTTTGTAAAGGATACGATTCCAGTGATTTGGGTTTTGGATTGTTCAATTATTTTGTTCGTGTATAAGGAATGACTTCCGTTTCTTTTGACCCCCTATATTATTGCATATTTACCTCACCTTATTAAAGTTTTGTTTTTTTCACATTTTTGACACATGTAATTTTATACCCACTTTTTATTTAAAAACGAATTTATAGTTTTTTTGGCAAATCAGGAAAATTTTAAGATTTTTTTAACTCAAAATCATTTAAATAAAAATCATAATAATTTAATTATTACCCAATAAGGAATGATTTGATTATTTTGAAATGAAAAAGTCCCCACTTGGGGTTTTATTTTATTAGGTAAAAGATTTATTTATTTATTTATTTATTTTCTTTTTGGAACGATTATTGACTTATTGTAATTGAATAGTCTGATTTAGAACTTTCAAACGGTTTAAAAGATTTTTTAAGACAATTTTCAAAATACTAGAAGGTAAGTTTATACTTATTTTGACATTTTTGATCTAAAATGACTTAATGAGCATTCATCCATTTTTTGTTGACATAAGCTTTTGGATTAGTTTTTGAACAACCACAACGAAAGCGATTGAACGATTTGGTTGACAAATACAATTATTGACCATTGTTATGTGGTTTGAAAGTTCGTTAATCGCCACAAAATGACGACCACCACACTTTATGTTAGTCACCATCAAGAGGTTTGACAATTTAATTTATCACCAATCTTTTAAGTTAACAAACACACAATTTTAAAGCCATTGTTACACAATTCAACTTAAAAAAATTCATTTCTGTATATTAAAAATTCTTTTAATAGTTTACATTTGAAAATTGCACAAACTTGAACTTAAAAAAATCTTCGTATTCAACTTGCTCTCTTTGGGACCATATATGCATTCACTTTGACTAAATTGCACAAACTTGCTCTCTTTGGGACCATATATGCCTTCAATCAAATTGCATAATTTTTCAACTATAGTTTTAAATTTGCAATGTGCCATCCGAATCTTTGTTACGACCACATACATCTTCATATTTCATACTACTTTTCTTCATTTTGAGCAATCGGTCAATGACAATATACAAAAGGACTACTTCATTAGTATGTTTTTGCAAAGAAATCATGTAATGGTAAGATTCTTGTCACATACATTTGACAAAATTCTTAAAAGCATTTGTTGGAAAATATGACTTAACTTTATTCTTTCAAACAAAAGAACTTCTAAATTATTTTAAATTAGAATGTTCCCTAATAATACCACCATTAATAAATCTTGTTAAAAAGGTGGTGGTGTATTTAGGGGGAATAAAGTCATAAGCGTTTCCATTAAACAAAAAAAAATATAGAGAAAGTATAAAGAAAATTAGACCGTGAGCTGTATTACAAGTCGTACACATGATTTATTAATTATTTAATTTTCAACCCAAATCTTTGACTTTCATTTCTAAATTTTCTGTATATAGTATAGTATATATTTCTTTTTTCATTTTTGTCAAATGTCCAGCAGGATCTCCGGTTCTCCATTTATTGCATTTGCAATAGTATTTTGACGATCAATCGAGATTGTATTTTGAAAATGTGATAGAAAGAATTTTTGATGTTTATTTATGAGATAATGTATATGGAGGTCACTCCGGTTTTCAGCTTTTAACATATAATTCATTTATTTATTAAAATTAACTTATAGACCGCCTGACTATTAGTTTGTTTTTGTTTTCATTAATTCTGGCTAAATTTATGCCCGAAAACTATAAACTATAAGTAAGGAACTAACCTCTAATTTATCCAAGCAATACGAATGAAAAATTTGATGTGGAATACCGATTATTCCTTTAATTTAAGTGTGAATTTATATTATTAAAAGTAACATAAAAGGATAAAATTAAAATTTCGCGACTTGTTTTTTATTTGTATTAGTTTAATATGTTATTATTAGGTTCATTCTTGCCGTTCAATAACTATCCTGATGTAATTTGACTGGAAATTGTGTAAACGAAGATAAATACATAGTTTTGATGGCCTATAAGTTACTTTCATTAAATTAGTAGCCTATACGAGAAAAACTTAAAATGTTGGGTGATCTCCCAATTTATTTATTTATTTATTTATTTTTTGAATGTCTCCCAATTGTTGTATTTGTATTTATAAAATGCTTAACAATAACTCATAACGCAATGGTAAGCAAAATATTTAACTGGTGACTAGATTTTTCAACAAACCACTTGCAAAAAAAGATTTAATAGGGACAAAATGCAATTTTGAAAAATACTTGTTTTTCTAAAGTTATTTTTACATTTATTTTTTAAAAGGGATTTATCACCCTAGTAAAATTGGCGATACTCAAGTTGTTGTGTCATCCCAGTTAAAAGACTCGCCCTTATTGAATAAATTATAATATAAAAAAAAAAAAAAAAAAAAAAAAAAAAAAAAAAAAAAAAGAGAGCTTGCCCACTTTATATAAATGTCTAGTTTGTAATAGTGAAAGAGAAATGATTGACACTAGTACACATAAGTCTTAACTTGCGTCTAAACTATATCGTTAGTTTCAAGGTTGTTAGGATCGAGATCTTATCCAAAGATTGTTTTTGTTTTTGCAAGATCGAGATCGTAAGATCTCACCAAAGTGTATTGTCTTGCTAATAGGCGTTGATGGATCATAACGTTATACACATATACATATTTATTGAATATCAAACACAAATTCATAAGATAGCCTAATAAAACTTTTGATGTTTAAACAATTTAGTGAGATAGAAAAAAGAAGACATGAGTCGTAGACATACAAAAAATCCAAAAAAAGTTAGTATATTTCAAATATTTCAGTAGCTTCATTTTCCACATCTAATTAAAATCTCGATTCTCTTTTAGAGTCTTCATCACGGCTTTGTATGTTTAAGAATATACATCTTGTAAAAGACTTTAGAAGCAAAATATAATAATATAGAGTAATATAATAGCAAGGAAGAAAAAACACAAGTCTTATAAGGTTTTGGCATAAAATAATAAGATAACTCATCAAATTGGTAAGATCAGATTGAGAGCCGATCCTACGATCTCATGATCTTACAGAGCACACTATCCTAGAACGACCTTGCAAGTTTTTTGTTGGTGGAATCGTAGAATCGTACGATTTTACGATCTTACTAGCGATATTGACAGCCTTAGCTGGTTTATTGGTTTGTGAGAAAGTGGCTCGTTAGTAGTTTTAGTAGGGGTGACATCGGGTCAAACTCGGAACGAACCGAAAAAAACCTAGACCGGACCGAGGCCAATTTAGCCCAAAACCACGGATCGAGGACCGGACCGAAGGTGTTTGGTCTGGTCCAGATTGGTCCGGTCTGGGTCAGTCTGGTCCGGTTCTTCGGTTGGTCCGGTCCGAGAAGGCAAAATAGTCAGTTGTACGTAAGACTGGAGCGGACCAACCAGATCGAGGACCGAACATGAGGTAAAGTGTGGACCGAGGACTGCACAAAAATATGTTAGGTTTAGTTCGATTCGGTCAACGGTCCGTTATGCTCACCCTAGTTTTAAGCACAAATATAGATACAAATTTAGTCGTGCCAATCATTTCTCAAACTTAAATAAGTTTAGGATTAAGATCTTCTAACGTCAAAATGACCATGATGGGTCATGTTGAGTTTGTTGTGAGTAAAGATTTGATTTAAAATAAAACAATGATCTCACAATGATGAGTCATTTTTTCTTTCTCTCTCACAATCACAACATGACTTATCGTTCTCACTTTTTAAACACGAGAGAATCCTAATTCATGAGTTTATTTAAATTTGGGTTTTTAGCTTTGTATGCTTGGGCCTTAAGTTTTTTTTATGGTTGTCTATCTATTATCTTTTTATGCTTGTATATTTGCTTTGTCTTTTAGACTATGTATCCTTGTTATTGCTCACTTTCACACATGCATATAACCCGCACACTTACACTTGTCGGAGATTTTTCTAGAAAAAGTTTCTTTACTTTTGACTTTATTCTAGAGTAAATGTAAGATCTGTTTACATTCTACCTCATCATACCCCGCTTTGAAAAAATTGGATATGTTGTTATTGTTGTTGTAGATTTTTAGTCACACATTTCGAATAACATCATAAGCACACAAACATTCAAAAAAGATAAAAGCCAAATACTTATTATATTATATGATATATATTATCAAATTCCAATAATATTTTATGTTGTGTGAAAAGTTTCTTAATCAAATAATTGTGGGTTCAAGTCTTACGAGATATTATAAATATTTCGATATAGCCGTTTTAAAAAAATACAAAATTATATGCATGGGCGAACCCACATGTGTGGTATAGGCTACAACCAATTTTATGTCACGAAGTGCAAAACAATTTCAAAACTGTCGTTTTTGTAGTATGTGTAACTCTCAAAATTTTTTTGCTACTTTTATTTCTTACGCTATAACTTTAGTTAACCCTACATTTCTTTTATGCAACACCCTCTTAAAAATCCTGAGTGTGATCCCTAATTATTAGGGCTGTAAACGAACTGAACGTTCAGTGAATATTTCATGAACGGTTCGGTAAAAAGTTATTTTATGTTCGTTTATTTATTAAATGAACGAACATGAACAATATTTTATGATCGTTTAGTTAAATGAACGAACATGAACAAAAGTCACGTCCGTTTATTTATGTTCGTGAACGTCCGATTATGCGTTCGTTAACATTCGTTTATGTTCATTTATTTATTTGTGTTCGTATATCATATCTTTTAATTGTATAAATTTTAAATTAGTTTGTTTAAACAAACAACACTTATAAAACGACATTAGATACGTAATTTAATAAAGTTTAGGTTTGTTTGTCTATGTTCATTTATGTTCGATCGTTTATATCCGTTTAGCGTTTATTTAGTGACGAACATGAACAAGTCATTTTCTTAATAAACGAACATGAACAAGAAAATTCGTCCATTTAAGTGTTCGTGTTCGTTTATTTGTCCGGTTAAAATTAAATAAACGAACATGAACAAAGCTTCGTTTGTGTTCGTCCGATTCGTTTACAGCCCTACTAATCTATACTATATATAAAGGAAAAATGGTCAATCTTGAAAAAATAGTCAATCTTGAAAAGTGGAAATCTTGAAAAATCTTATTAAAGGAAATTATGAAATATAATTAATACTCTTATTAAAACACCTCATTACTTAAAAGTACAATAATTTATTCACATTGTACAACCAATTAAAAACATATCTACCAAATTAAATACAACCAATTAATATAAATTACAAACCGGGTTGACCCGGGATGCTTCAAACCAGACGGGTTGAACCGGTTTAATTTGATCCGTTTTCGACCCAACCTAGAAAGTTGACCCGGTTTAAATCAACCAATTTTTCGACCGGAACGGTTCACCGGGTTGAACCACCTGGGTCGAACCGGGTTTCAAGACATTATCTTTAATTACTAAATATTCAAACTTTTATTATTTTTCATTTATAACCTATAAACTTTTTTTAATGAATAAACTATTTGTCGAATAAACTATTTGTCGCTGTAAAGAATGTATGGTCAAATCTTGAAAAGTGAAATCTTGAAAGTCAAAGGTGAGAGAAATGCATAGTATAATTAATACTCTTATTAAAACATCTCATAACTTTAAAGTACAATAATTTATTCACATTGTACAACCAATTAAAAACATATATATCAAATTAAAAACAACCAATTAAAACACCCCTTACTAAAAAGTACAATAAAATTTTCACAATGTACAATTTAAACAAGCTACAACATAATCTAAATATAAAATAATTAACACACTAACTAATGTTATTTTACACATTATACAAATTAATAAAACACACAAAGTTTCATACAAGCTAACAAGTTGATGGTACATATAGTTTTGAAAACTGGACCGGACCAACGGGTTCAACCGGGAACCGGTGTCGCCACCGGTTCGCCTAACTAATAAAAGCCATACGAAAACATATATTTCAAAATGAAACTATTAATACACATCGAAAACCGGGTTGACCTGGGACGCTTCAAACCCGGTGGGTTGACCCGGTTTAATTTGACCCGTTTTCGACCCAACCCGTCTGGTTCACTCGATTTAAATCGACCCATTTTTCGTCCAGAACGGGTCGAACCGGGTTTCAGAACATTATGTTTAATCTCTAAATCTTCAAACTTTTATTATTTTTCGTTTATAACCCATAAACCTTTTTTATCACTAAACGATATGTCGATATAAAATTCCGTTGCTATAAACGGGTACTCTCGTCTAGTTATATACAATATAAAGTGATAGATTTTTCTTGAAAACCCCGAGAAACAAATAAATGAATTCATTTCATGAATGCATTTATTAAAAAGATTCATCTCCACATCTGCTTTCCTACTTCTTACACCTCTTAAAAACCTTCACTTTCTTTTTCTCTCTCTAAAAAACAAAAACAAAACCCCACTTCTCCTAGTCAATTTTGCACTTCCATTTTCCTTCAAAACCCAGATCAAAAAACCACTTTTCTGAAATGGGTTTTCTCCCAAACACCCAAAAATCAAATCTTTAATCACTTTCCTCATCTGGGTATCCTTAATTTTCACCAAAAATGGTACCTTTTTTCATTTTCTTGCTTTTTTCACTACAAAAATTGCTTCTTGTAAACACCCAATGCAATTCCAATGACTTAACAGGATTAAAAGCCTTCCAAAATGCATTTAATTCAACAAGCGAAGGATGGGATTTAAATAGCACATCTCCAAGCTGTTGTAAGTGGGCTGGAATCACATGTGATGCAGGTAGGATTGTTGAAATAAACCTCTCTAAAAAAAGATTATCAGGTAATTTATCTGATGCACTTTTTAGATTTGAGCATCTTAAGGTCCTTAATCTTTCACATAATTCCATAAAAGGTCCTTTGCCTGATGTTATATTTCATTTTGGGAACTTGGAAGTGTTGGATTTAAGTAGTAATGAAATTAGAGATGTGTTGCCAAATAGTATTGATTTGCCTAAGCTTGATGTGTTGGATTTAAGTGATAATTCTTTTAGTGGTGTGATTCCTGATGGTTTATGTGTTAATTCTAGTCGTATTCGTGATATTCGGTTGGCTGTTAATTATTTCAATGGGAGTGTTCCGAAGTTTGAGAATTGTAGGTTGTTAGAGCATTTGTGTGTGGCGTCTAATTACCTTAATGGTGATATACCGAAATCTTTGTTCGGTTTGCCACGGTTAGGGGAATTAGCACTTCAGGAAAGTAGGTTTACGGGGTTTGAAGGAATAGGGAATTTGACTAGTGGTTTGGTCCGTTTGGATGTTTCGTCGAATAGGTTATCAGGAAAGATACCTGATTGGTTTGATAGGTTTCCGAACTTGAGTTATTTCATAGCTCATTCTAATAATCTGTCTGGTGGGGTGCCTCTGTCGTTGCTGAATTCGAGAAGTGTTTCTTCTGTTAACTTGAGGAATAATTCTTTAAGTGGTGTGATCGAGTTTAACTGTTCTTCGATGGTTAATCTTGCTTCACTTGATTTGGGTACTAACAATTTTTCGGGTAATATTCCTGGTAATCTTGTGTCCTGTAGAAAGCTGAAAGCTTTGAATCTTGCTAGGAATAAACTCGTGGGTCAAATACCGGAAAGTTTTAAAAACTTTGAGTCACTATCGTATCTTTCACTTTCTAATTGTAGCTTCAATAACCTCTCGACGTCTCTTAAAATCCTCCAGCACTGTCCGAATTTGTCTGTTCTGGTTCTTACGATGAACTTTCATACCGAACAGTTACCATCTGAAGATGAGTTACAGTTTAAATCACTTAAAGCACTTGTGATAGCGAACTGTAAGCTCACGGGTAGTATTCCATCATGGCTTAAAGGTTTAACACAGTTGCAGTTGTTGGATTTGTCGTGGAATGACTTGACGGGAACGATTCCGGCTTATTTGGGTGATTTTAAGTCCTTGTTTTATTTGGATTTATCGAATAATTCGTTGTCGGGTGAGATACCGAAGAGTCTAACACAGTTACCGAGCTTAATTTCAAGAGATATCTCGTTAGAAGAACCGTCACCTGATTTCCCGTTCTTTAAGAGGAAACGAAACTTGACTGGCAGAGGGCAGGCGTTGCAGTACAATCAGATCATGAGCTTCCCACCATCAATTGATCTAAGTAGCAACTTCCTCACTGGCCCGATATGGTCTGAGTTCGGGAACTTGAAAAAGCTACATTGTTTGGATCTGAAACACAATAATTTATCGGGTATGATACCGAGTGCTTTATCGGGTATGAGGAGCATTGAGACATTGGATTTGTCGTATAATAATCTAACGGGAAGAGTCCCTCCATCCTTAGTGAACCTAACTTTTTTGTCAAAGTTTAGTGTTGCTTATAATAATCTAACGGGAATGGTTCCGTCTGGAGGTCAATTTGCAACATTTTTGAACTCGAGTTTTGAGGGTAACCCGGATTTATGTGGGGGTGGACTAGCAACAAATACCTGTGAAAGTAAAACGATGCCGGTATCAACACCTGGTAAATCCAAGAAAAATATTGGGAAAATTGCTGGTATGGCTATTGGTATTTGTTTGGGGACGTTATTACTTTTGGGTTTAACATACATTGTTGTGATTCGTGTCACTGGACGACAAGTAATTGATCCCGAAATAGAAGAAGGTTTCAATGGCGATGATAGCAGCAAGAAAATCGATGAAATGGAGTCAAAGATAGTTCTTTTTCACATGAACAAAGAGCTATCGATCGATGACCTTTTAAAGTCAACCAACAGTTTTGATCAAGCGAATATTATCGGGTGTGGCGGGTTTGGTCTTGTGTTTAAAGCCACACTTCCTGATAACCAAAATGTTGCCATCAAACGTTTATCTGGTGACTGTGGTCAAGTTGACCGTGAGTTTCAAGCTGAAGTGGAAACGCTATCAAGAGCTCAGCATCCGAACCTAGTGCTTCTTCAAGGGTATTGCAAACACAAGAATGAAAGACTTCTTATATATTCGTATATGGAAAATGGGAGCCTAGACTATTGGCTACATGAAAAACCAGATGGGCGGTCTAAACTTGACTGGCCCACTCGGTTAAATATCGCTCAGGGTGCTATCAAAGGTCTAGCTTACTTGCACCAATCATGTGACCCTCATATTCTTCATCGTGATATCAAATCAAGCAATATACTTCTAGACGAGCATTTTGAAGCTCATTTAGCCGATTTTGGTCTTGCAAGACTTATACCGTCTTACGACACTCATGTAACTACTGATCTTGTTGGGACACTGGGCTACATTCCACCTGAATATGGTCAAGCTTCTGTTGCCTCATACAAAGGAGACGTGTACAGTTTCGGGGTCGTTCTTTTGGAGCTTCTAACAGGAAAAAGACCGATGGATATGTGCAAGCCGAAAGGGAGTAGAGATCTAATCTCGTGGGTGAAGCAAATGAAGATGGAAAAAAGGGAAACTGAAGTTATTGATTCATTTATCTTTAATAAAGAACAAAGTAGCGAGATGCTGCTGGTTCTTGAGATCGCGTGTGTTTGTTTGAACGATTCACCTAAGTTGAGGCCTTCGACTCGTGAGCTACTTTCTTGGCTCGATAAAGTCGGTTTCGAGACATTGTGTTAAACAATTTCTTGGTTCTTTTCTTTTTTGGTTGTAAATAGGATTATACATGGGTAGAAGAACAAAGTGAATACACATTTGAATTTTGATTTTCATGAGTATAATTTCAAAGGTTATAATTATTATTGTTAACCCTTTAATTTTGGGTTAAATTATGTTTGTTACTTTTTAGTTTTTAGTACTGATTTTAGGTTGGTGGATGTTGATGAACATAAAGTCAAACATTGCAACTGGGTGAACATAAAGTCAAACATTGCAACTAGGTACACCCTGTGTTTGGGGGAACCAACGTCAACCTTTTCAACAAAGTCACATGCAAATTTCAAAAGATGGCTACTTGCATGGTCACATGCAAATTGATACAAGTTTGATACTGCATTTAATTGGTGGCAGTGTGAAAAGAAATTAAAAAGGAAGTGGAAGAAGAGCCGAGAAAAAGTTTGATATTAAATGTTTGGTATAGTTTCTTTTTAACATATAAATGTTATGCATTAATCCTTTGTATTTTTAGTATATAAGTCATTTTTAATGTTTAAATTAGTCATTTAAATTAGATATATATGAAATCATCAGGAAGAAAAAGCCGAAGTAGTTTAGGTTGTAGTGAATATTAGGCTGGACACAATAATAGCATTCGACCGACTTCGATGACCCAATCACATTCGATCCCTTTTGTGTGGCTATTCGGTCGAGGTAAGGAAAAAAAATGAAAAGGGTCGTGATCTCAACCGGTTAACATACACACATAAAAACAAAGGGCCAATTTTCAATTAATATTATTAAGGTCGCCTTTACTGGGGCACTCAATCTCCTGTAGGTCGCTGGAGAGAGAAACCTGACGTGGCAGGGAAAAATAGAGGGATTGGGTCGCCTTACTGTGTCCAGCCTTAAAGATTGGGTGTAACAACAACAATATCATTCTCGTCCGGTCGATGTATGAGGAGATATAATGTAAATATATCATATCTTTACGATATCATAAACCCACACTCATTATCATAAACCCGCACTCATTAAAATCATACACGAATTGAGGTAATTTTCATAAACCCGGATCCATTATAAGGAGGTTATTATCACATATTTTATTTTCATTTACGTATCACTACACAAGCAAGTAAAGAAAAATGAAAATATTGTATAACTATTTAATGCATGAATTAATGTGTACCAATCAAAACAAAATGCGCAAATTGATTTCCATTTTCCAATCTATACTATATATAAAGAGAGAATTTCTTTTTTCTTTTTGGGTAAAAGGTTGTTACGCCCGGTATATAGATTACTCCAAAAAAACGTTTAAGTACATAGGATGTGAGTGAATCCTACATCTCAAACGGTTACATAGGCAAAAACAAACACACCATTTGTGCGTCAAACCGAACCTAGGATAAGAAAGACAAACAAATCTTATGAGACTACTATATAAGAACTACTAAGTACTAACATCTAGATTGACCACGAAACCTATCATCAAAAGCGTCGTAGAAAGCTAATTGATCTTCCGTTAGATCTTCGCACTCATCTTCATTATATGGGTTTTCATTATAATCATCTTTCTAACGCTCATATAAGCTCTTCATTCCAGCTCCACTTTCGCTCTTAGATGCCATAAACTTGCGGTTTCGTTATAAACCTCGTCCACGTCACTCTTCCTCTCAATATCAGCCAAGAAACTTTCCTTGTTCTTCCCTATATTCGAACCAACCTTTTCCCTATTTGTCTCGAGACCTTGTATCCACGTTTGGATTAATCACATTATCAGTCGTTTTGGAAGTTCCCCCATTTGCACCTAATTCGTCATCATTTCAACCGTCTTAAGTGCATCAAACGGGTTCGAAGTAGTTGCCTCTGGTCTAGTCGTTTCAGTGTTATCACTTATTAGATAATGAAAAAAATATATCGTTGGTCCCTAAACTTTCCACAAAACATCGCATGGCACCCTAACTTTTAAAAAGCGTCGCCTAGCGTCCAAACCTTGTGTATTTTAGGCCGATTGCGTCCCTTGACCATTTTTGGCTCGGTCAACGCACGTTTTTTGTTATAATATGAGGGGCATAATAGTCCAATCACGTTATAACCAGTAGTTAACCCAAGCTAAACCAGAGATACAACTTAAGGGACCATCGATGTAGTCACACATTAACTATGTAACTTTACCGTATCTTCTGTGATACGCATATTAATGTTTTCGCGGGAATCAATAAACCCACACCCAACCATTGACAGTTGAGTAAAACCCTATCATCTACCACACACATTGTCACATACAACCTCAACCCAACACAACCCTCAACAAAGTACCCATATTCTATCTTATCGAATCCCATCTAATCACACACCCATAAACAATCGGAACTTACAAGCCTTGCAAAATCAAACAACACACATACGAGGTAACAATATTTACTGATTTATGTTTATTTAAAACGTTATTTGTGATAATGTTAATCGTTAATGCAGAAGGTATGTATGGGAATCAATTTATTTACGCTTTGGACGATCCTAAAGAGGTTTTGGATAAGTTTGTAAGTTAACACCATATAAGAATTAACTGTTATATCTCTAAAAAAGTAGTTGTAAGAAATTGACAATGCTTAAAACTTAATATTGATATACAAGAACTGCATCATAATTTCGTGTTAGGAGGATCCTATCATGGGAATCGGTATATTTACTTAGTTAACTATGCGGGGACTAGATGGAGAGTTGTGGAAGAAGAGTATCACAATTAGTGTGTGTTGAGGGAGCAAGATGGAATGATTTTGCGATGCACAACATCACCTGTTCGGATGTTGCTTACTTACATTTTATAGAAGAGGGTGAGGATGTGTTTTATGTAGCTACCTACAATGAGTATGGGGAGGAGTTGCATAATTATGAACTAGTCCATAATCATTTTTGGAGATGTATGGTTGATGTGACAGACACATCCCATCTTATCCAGCCAATGCCAGAAGATTTTCTAGCATATCTGCATGGTCCAGCAGCTACAGAGTCGGTCATGGTTACTAGTAACACCACTGATTACCAAGTAGAGCTGGAGGTTACATGATGCGTGGGAATTGCACCAGGCTTTACCTCTCGAGGGATCTCGAGAAGCTTACAACCCCCACCAGGCAGTGTACCTGATCGTTGTAGTATAGTATAGTGACAAGTACCTGGGGATTGATCGTTCAACTCAGGAATAGTATCGCTAGGACTAGAAAACCTAAGAACTAGGTCTAGAGGTGAGAGATAATTCTTTTTGTATTTTTTATGTTTTATAAAAGCAAATAAAAATCTCGGTTGTTGGAAGAGTGGGCGGAATTAGTTGCTAGTCAACTAACCCAATTACTAAGATGCAATCAAAATAAAATAATAAAAATGAAAATAAACTAATTTAACTAGTGGTGTGAGCAATATATGGGAGAATTGTGTTTACTTAGATTTCACTACTCCCTAGATATCTTTTACAGGTTAATTACTTGTTACAGTTGCGTGGATGACGGATTGTATTCCTTAATACCATTCATGGGGTGGCGTACTTACTTCCCCAATCCTATAAGCTCCTACTTCACCCCTATGTCGAGCCGGCTAAGAAGCTCCTAACAAGGGATCACTAGAATTCGCTCATGCATTAAATACAATCATAAAAACCTAGTACACATCGGTTAATGTTTCTTAAGACGTTCAAGCAAGTTACACAATGAAGATCTGCCAGTTTTCTTAAGCCTAACATTGAAATCATTCATCCATTACAACTATAAACAAGCAATAAACCTATAATCAACATCTAAGTTTCATTACATCTAAGCAAACACATGAAAGATCTAGCCTAGCATGTTATAATCAAGAAAAGCATAAGATATATTCAAACAACACATAGACATATTGAATGAATTGAAAGATGACTTATCTTAATTGAACATGAAAGGTTTCAAGGGGTGAAAACCCTTGAAAATACTGTTACAAACGACCTAGGGTTTATTAGGTTCGACCCTAGTATTCTCCACACAAGTTCCTCTTCTTAATAAATGAAAAAATAGAAAAGTATATACAGATTTTGTGAGGTGGCGGCGTCAAGAGTAAATTTCTGACGCCGTCATCTCGCCGCCAATAAAGTTTTCGGACTGCCTAGATCTGGAGCTGACACCGTCACGTGTAATCCTTCTTCAGGCCGTCACAAAAATAACTCTTGACGCCCTACTTCTGACGCCGTCACGTTTTCTCTGGGTCGTCATGCATTTTGCTCTTGACTCCGTCAAATTTTCCTTCTTGACGCCGTCAGGTACTGTTTCCAGCATGGAAAATTAAGTCTTTGTCATTTTCTTCACTTTAATGCTCCAAAAACGTCCAAAATGCTTCCTTTTCCAGAATTCACTTGCAAAGTACCTAAAATCACAAAAGGAACGATTTAGGGCAATATTTGATCAAATAAATTCCAATTCCGGCTTAAATGACCCCCTAAAAACAGTTCATTTTTCGCCTCATCATATACCCTTACACTTGAGATTTGCTTGTCCTCAAGCAAATGCGCTTTTATTCTAGTCAAAATACAAGTTAGGGGTCATTTAACACTAATATAAAAGTAATTACAACAAATAATCGTTCCACTAAAGACCGAAGACAAGCACGGAGGTCATACACTAGCACCTCACAAATAGTGTTTAGATACTCACATCTCACGGGTGTAATAAAGTATATATCACAATATAGAAATGGAAACCTGTCATAGCAAAATAGATTACCATAAGCTTGGGAAAGGATCAAACCTCCACCACATGGCGTAAGCACCTAGGATAAACTATCAAATAGGACTTTTAAAGGGTTGTAACGTTAGGTGTAGGGATATGGAATACACGGTTTTGTTTGATATAGGCAGTCTTTACTGGTGGCGAGTTAATAATCTTGGTTAATTACATGTACAATATGGCGTTGCTAAGCCAAGACTAGACTCGACTTAAGCTAATAAATGAAAAATAACAAAAACATAAAATGAACATAGAATGAAACGGGATGATAGTCCGTTTGTTTTTTTTTTTTTTTTTTTTTTTTTTTTTTTTTTGCATACATTTTTACCCTAGCATCCAAAATAATACATCATAGGGAATGAACATTCCCCTTACACTTGAATTTTTACATACTTTACAATAAACTAATCTAATGACTCGAATTTAGAAAATCAAAAAACTTGGAGTACTTTTAAGATTAACGCACATATGAGGGTAATAAATGATGTTCTTCCCCATTACTCCATAACACAAGTACTTTACCCATGAGTCCTAATCGTCCCAAAACAATATGTACAAGGATATGACTCGACTTAGCAACCATGTAATCAAATAGATAATTAACTAAGGATTTAAACAAATAACAATAATGCACTAAAAATGAGTGCATACACGGAAGGATAAGGCGATTTAGGTGTACATTTAAGTGGGGTGTAACAAATTCTTCCTTTAAGTAAGATGCTTAAAGTTAGAAACGAAAAATGAGTACAACGCTAAGGTGTGGGAAAAATTAATTGACTTAACTAGCCAAGTAATATGACTTAAATAGTCAAGTAATTATGATACGGGTTTAACACAAGGGTGATCCTAATGCCTCTTATCATGTAGTAAATCCTACTACACGAATGTAGTCTCACTAGCGGTCTCGGGATGCATCACTTGTTGGAATTATTATATCATGACAATCATATAAAATAAACCAAACACATCAAATGAGCATAGCGGAATCAATTATAACAAGATCATATAACATGTAATTAATTAATCAAATATAAATAGTAAACATACCTTTGTGATTCTAGCCCGAACAAGAATCAATTGCAATCTTCAAATCAAGAACTCTAATTAGGGTTTATGTGGATTATAAGAATTACCCCTTACCTCTTTTGTAGTTCAATCCAAGAATCAATCAATAGTGTGATTGTATCATGTTCTTGTACACACGTACTATTAGCGATTCGATGTGAATGCTAGTTCTTGATCACAATAAATTTACCAAACACTTTGTAATGTTCAAGGTTAGTTGCAAATCCCTTTTCTTGGGGTTTCGCTCGTTGTCCTATGAACAAGAGAGGAAAAGAAGAAGTTTGGCCTTCTATTGAAATCAAGTGTACCAAAGGATGAATACATGGGGATGTATTTATACCTTTATGATAGATATCAAGTTTGCTATGGTTTCTGATGTGGGATTCCATAGTTTCGACCAAAACAAGCTCAAGAGAGGATTTCTAGAACCTTCTCTTTTCTTGTTTTACTTTCTTCGTATCCCGTTGACATTTACCGACCATTAGTCAATTTCATTAATTACCTAACGCTCTTTAGTCGTTTATTGTGAATTAAATAATTAAATATAACATTTTATATAAATTATTTAAACATCGAGTCTCATACGTAAAGTGTGCAATCCCGTGATCTCGAGTTCGATCCTATCATATGACTACTAAAATAATGTCCATAAACTAACAGCTCCCACTTTCACATATTTTAATAGTGTAATCACATCGGTTAGCGTCTGGCAACACTTCGATTCCTCTAGTACGATCTCGAGTAAGGCTCCTGGAAAAACCTTTTAATGATTTCTCATTATTATTTCTAATACCACGTTATTAAGGATATGGATCAAAGTCATTCCTTAATTAACCATTCTGTTTCTCGTTGTTAGTGATTGATCAAGATTACCAAATCATCTGAACATATTCAGGGAAGATCTTAGGCACGGCCATGCAAACATCTTGACAACCCTACGAGGGGCCCAGCAGTATTAAACTCCAAAACTAAATTTGAAGGAACAAATTCTATCTTGACTACAAGCAAAATCCACAAACTTTGTAACACTTTCGAAAACAACCCTTATGACTACCAGTTACGTATAGCGTTAAGTTGTTCTACAAAAATGTACTACATTCATGACACTTATCTTGCATCTCAAGTCTAAGGATCACTTCTTATGATTTACTTAATGACAAGATCCATAAGTAACTTCATATAGTTGGGATAAGTCCTATATTCGGTATCATTGAATATCATCTGAAATGGCATGACTACGCATCAATATACTTTAAGTATATTATACTAACCTTCAGATTTGTCTTGATTTAATAATATCCCCATATTATTAACTGACAACGGACAATTTAGAATAACATTTATTTATGGATTAAACATACAAATATAGGATACAATTTATTATAAATTAAACATATCATGTATTTAAATTTATTATAATAATTGTTTAACATCCCTTATCCAAATACTAAATAGATCAATGCATGATAACTCTTGTTGATGAATTATATCTCAAGTAATGACATTCATACTTGTTGACAAAACATAAATCATCCAACTTTGATCTATCGGAATTTTAAGAAAACTTATTTCAAGAATTCAACTATTGAAGTTCTTATATGTGCATACTCAACAATTTTGATTATGCCATATAATATTTCATAAAATGTGTGACATCCTTAACCACCAATTTGTGATAATCAAACTTCTAAACATTTTAAAGTTCAAAGTATTCTTATTCTTTTAATGTATAATGCAACTATGCTCTTATAAAGCACAACTAGTAATAGCCAAAGATGAAATCCTTACCATAACTAGCATTGAGTGTCACCTCAATTCCATTAGCATCATTGTATGCAACAACAATATGCTATTAAAACTTTCCGTAAACATTAATATCTATTTTGTAATGTTTGATGCGCTTCAAACTTTCAAGTTTGTTGGCTGTGACAATCTTCACAACAATTGAAAAATTGTTCATCTATAGAATTTGGAAGCTGTTCCAGATTAAGTATGTGATTCTATAATCAAACATATTCTTTTAGAATATTACACAAGTTATCTAATAACCTTTTAATTAGATATCAATATTGTCAAATCATCTTGTAATCAAGCATGATACAACAAAACATGATGTGCATGAAAAATCTTTGAGTCATACTTAGATTTTATTCATGTCATACATATCCATTTAGACTTTCTAAATAATATATCATGTAATATTAGATCCATTTACCGCACATGTTTCAACAATAAACATTGATTCCAAGGTTGTATGTCTTATTTTCTAAATCTTTCAACTAAAGTTTCATTTCAAACTAAGACTTAACTCTTAACTTATATGGAATGTTACCTTTTATATGTTCTACAACATATATGATTTAAGAAATTAAACATAATACTCCCACTAGCTTTTAGGAATACTTAGAAATTATCTTATTTCAATTATAAATCAAAACATGAATTTTAATAATTAAACATAAGATTAATCTTCTAGATGCATGCATTTATCCATCTATGGATCATTGCACCTTGTACACTTTCAAAGATTTATTTGAATTTATAAACTCCTTTTGATTACTTATCGTCCTCGCTCAAGTAATCACTCAAGAAACAGTTTTGATATTCTATTGTCAATTTCATAAATTTGACAATCATAATCTTTATATATATTTAATGTATTTAGAAAAGAATATTTAATCACAGTTAATCGCTTAAATGTGATTAATAATATTGTCATAAAACATGCATTAAATACGTGCACAATATTGTCCATCTGATTTCTATATAAAGATTTAAACCACAAGGGTTACCTTATCTTTGAAGAAACTCATCTTGATTTTCTAGTCTTACTATTAAGATAAACCACATTTCTAAAATTGATTATCTTTATGGACAGCATCTTGATCATTCGTATCATGTATACTTTACCCAATTACATATTTGATAATGTATCATAATGATTATCAGGTTTACAATAATCCTGTAAATCATAGCCCTCAGCATATTAATCAAATATCTGAGATATATTACTATTCTATGAATGATAATTTCATCATTTTGAGATTTAACATTTAACATTTAAATGTCAAACTTTATTATCATGTTGAGATTTAACATTATGTCAAACTTCATCATGATATTTACTAGTGTATTTTAGAAGATTATGTATCTTGTAATTTTATCTTTTAAAGATCAAAACTCCCACTTGCTTTTAGCAATTTAAAGACTATCTTTAAATACTTAGCAAATAGAATACATATTGACAGTTCCTGACTTAACTTTGTTAATAACCTCTTCATAAGCAGTTAAACAAATTTAGAACTTCAATTTAAGACTTAATGTGATTCATCACATTCATCACATTCCATCATATGATGATGTCTTATTAATCTTCTAGATTGGAGTTTTATTAAATATGTCCAAGTCATACTCAATATTCTAACCTTGAAAACTTTTGGAAGAAAAGAAGTCATAGTTATCTTTAATCAAACAATATAACAAAAGTTTGATTTTCCTAACTGAACATACCATAAACATTTGGTATTTCATTAGTATTAATATTGTAAGACAATCTAACAATATTTAAGATAACCATATTCGTTTTGACTTGTTTATTTACCAACTAATGCATTTTAACGGTGTAATAATTTTCAAGCCAATTATATGCTTTATAACACAAGTACTTTTTACAAAGTTACTTCATGTCCATGTCTTTATAATAAAACATAAACTGTTATAATCCCACTATACGTTATAAGTCATTTAACAATTTAATGACTGCATATATATGTCTTAATTAAAAAACATAACAAGATAACATCTTACTTTATTATAAGTCTTGTAATAATTAAAAAACTTTATGTTCATATCTTTACAATAAAACATAAACATGTTTAACTAAAGTAATTATGAACACCATCTTTTGGTTTCAATAGTAATTTCAAGTTAATTTATTACTTCACAATAATGTAAATAACATTATTTCTTCATTTATTTATGTCATTCCAAGAACACATAAATATTCAGATTGAAGTAGCATTAGATTACTTAATTAATTTATGTCATTCCATAAATTCATAAATCTATAAATTAAAGTAGTCTTGATATCATATTGACACATGTTCTAATAGGTATCTAATTTAGAAACTGCAAATTCTCATAGTTCAATTACATCAGTTGATCTGCTAGTAATGAAAATATGAAATTCACCTTGTTGTTGCAATCTAGTTAAGCTCTCACATAACATAAATTGTAACACCAAGTGTTTCTTGAATTAGCCTAGTATAATTCATATCAGAACATTATTCTAATTTAAAAACTGCAAATTCTCATAGTTCAATTACATCAGTTGATCTGCTAGTAATGAAATATGAAATTCACCTTGTTGTTGCAATCTATCTAAGCTCTCACATAACATAAATTGTAACACCAAGTGTTTCTTGAATTAATATTAGAACATTATTCTCTTACCTTGTAGTCAAGAGAATCCATTAAATCATATCTTTATGAGTTGTTTCTTGCACACATTAAAGATAACATTTCTCCCACTTGTGCATGGAACAACCTCATATAGTTGATAAAAAACATGCCATGCATTTGTTTATGTGTTCAATATGATTGTGTCATAGATTTTAGCGTAACAAGTATATGTAAAACAACAATGTCTAGTAAGGAAACGTACAAGACTATCCTTAAAAGTATGAGTGTCTACACTTGGAAAGTAATTATCTTTAGCTACCAAGATGTCAAAGCTTCTAACTCCCATTGAATTAAAGATCATTACAATAATTCCTTATTCAGTGATAAGTACACAATACTCCCACTGAATTTGACAACATTGTAAATGTTTCCTATCCAGTGAAAGAAAATAGTGTGCTTTTAACTTTCCTACACCTTTAAATGTCCATACGTAACAATTACTTATGCATTAAAAAGTGTATTCTACTACGTAAATGATGGACTATCCACCAAATGCTATTAACTTGAAAAATTGGGCATGCAATTTCTTCCTTAATATGTCCACCATCCTACAATGTATGTAGCACCTTTAAAATCGTCAAAACAACTAGTTTGTCTTTAAACATTTTGCGGTAATTAGTCTAGCTTCTAATTATAATAACTCATAAAATGTCATACATAATTTTCTGTTAACCAAATATCATATTTGTTACTAAGAATTTAATCACCGATTGAAGATGATGAAATCCCTATGAAAAATGTACGCAATTTTCTTAACTATTAAAAATTTTCTATGAGTTATATTAGAATTTAGACATGTCCAATATTCCTATTATCCTTTTTCATTCATAAAAAGAAATAGGATTGTATTTCACTCTTCTTTCATAGAAAGGAGACTTCTTTTGTCTTTTAAGTAAATTATTCTTAATCAAACATTTGTTTGAAAACAGAACGATATCAATTTACTAAAGCCCAAAGTGCGTTTAGGGTTTGAACTTTGCATTAATACATTAAAACGAATTCCAAAATTCAATTTTAGTATTTTCGATAATTGGTCTTTAAGAAAATAAAATACCCATTGGTAAATATTCATAAAAACCGTAGTATTTTCTTAAAGCTAGGATCCAAATTGACATAGTACCATTACATCAGTTGATCTGCTAGTAATGATAGTATTCAACAAGGTAATTGTCGAACAATAATTGCCAATATCATATTGCAATTCCTAGATTTATGAGATTTACAATCACAAAACTTTTGTATTGTAAGCATGTTTGATCCCCATCTTAATGCCTTGAGTCCAAGATATCACTTCCTACTCAATTTAAGTCGTCTAACTTAAAAACAGCAAACTCACAAATCCATCACATTAGTTGATTTGCTAGCAATGAATTTATGAAATTTACCTCTCCATTGCAATCTCGCCAAGTTCTCACATGACGTAAATTACAATTTCAAGTGTTCTTAATTAGATGGCATTCGACTTAATTTTATAAGGGTATTAAATTTTGACGTGATCAAAATAATGTATGAAGAAGCATGCATACAACTTCATAACATTGGTTTTATAAAACATTTTTGTTACCAATTTGCTAAGAGTAAAACAACAAAGTTTTGATTGAGGTATCGGGTTCACCAATTAAAGAATTACCAACAATTATCGTCCACTATATCGTACTTTTGCATAAGCCCTAAGGCTTAGTGTTTCGGATAATCATTGTGGAATTGTGGTGAATTCACCCTTAAGATGACAATGTACGTAATATAGTGATATAGGTAAGTCTAGGGTCGGCAACCAGGCAGTTGTAGAGAACCGGTAGGTGCATGAGCTTTAAAAACCCCTCTCTACAAGTACGTTGGATGGCAACCTTCGGTCCGCCTTTCGCACACTATGTACAAAAACATCAATCAACCAATCCTTTGAAATTTACTCTTAAAACCAAAACAATTTCGCCATTTATTTAGTCCGTATTATTTTTCTATTCAAAAAATTACCCTTTTCGTTTATAAACATGTCTAACATAATAATAAACAAAAACAAATAATATAAAATAAAAAATAAAACAACTAAATAAACATATACATAACATAACAATTAAATATGTATAAAACATGTAGTCACATGCAAATCTTATTCAATAGTCCTATTAATAATCAAATCTAGATGTATAACGTATTTATTCAATTAAGGCTTTTTTCTTCTAGGAAAAAGAGCCACATACATCGATAAATCGATTGCGTAAGCCAAAACTAAACAAATACCACATAGCACATAATTGATTACTTAATATTGGAGTCTACCCCAATTCGACATCTATTAATAAATTTACATATTTCGATATAACTTAACAATTAATTTATATTTATATATCCAATTTAAACCATTTAAATTATCACACAATATAAAATCCATGCAAATATGCACTTTTTCATGGATTAAGCTTAACAATTAACATATTGCACCAAGATCGTTTACTAAAACGCATAACACATTACATGACATCCTAGGGTTTCTAATCATATTAAAAAAAACTCAAAACCAAAACCCTAACCCTAAAAACATGTAACTAAACAAATCAATATCCAATTTTTATGCGTTTCGATAATTAATTACACATTATAACAGCTCTAGATGCCACTGTTGGAATTATTATATCATGATAATCATATAAAATAAACCAAACACATCAAGTGAGCATAGCGGAAGCAATTATAACAAGATCATATAACATGTAATTAATTAATCAAATATAAATAGTAAACATACCTTTGTGATTCTAGCCCGAACAAGAATCAATTGCAATCTTCAAATTAAGAACCCTAATTAGGGTTTATGTGGATTATAAGAATTACCCCTTACCTCTTTTGTAATTCAATCCAAGAATTAATCAATAGTGTGATTGTATCACGTTCTTGTACACACGTACTATTAGCGATTCGATGTGAATGCTAGTTGTTGATCACAATAAATTTACCAAACACTTTGTAATGTTCAAGGTTACTTGTAAATCCCTTTTCTTGGGGTTTCGCTCGTTGTCCTATGAACAATAGAGGAAAAGAAGAAGTTTAGCCTTCTATTGAAATCAAGTGTACCAAAAGATGAATACATGGGGATGTATTTATACCTTTATGATAGATATCAAGTTTGCTATGGTTTCCGATGTGGGATTCCATAGTTTCGACCAAAACAAGCTCAAGAGAGGATTTCTAGAACCTTCTCTTATCTTGTTTTACTTTATTCGTATCCCGTTGACATTTACCGACCGTTAGTCAATTTCATTAATTACCCAACGCTCTTTAGTCGTTTATTGTGAAGTAAATAATTAAATATAACATTTTATATAAATTATTTAAACATCGAGTCTCATACGTAAAGTGTGCAATCCTGTGATCTCGAGTTCGATCCTAACATATGACTACTAAAATAATGTCCATAAACTAACATCACTAACGCAAGTTCTAGAATCTAAATGCTACCGGTACACTCATAAGCACTAATAGTAAATGCTTTTCCTATCAAATCTAAAGGCGAACCTCACATATTTGGGTGGAAAAATTTTCTGAATAGTACGGTTTTTTGCTAGTCATACAACTCCTATCCATGAGACGCTTGCTAAGGCTAAAGTTTCACTCCTAAATGTTGTAAAAAAAATTTAAATTTGGTGCTAAAATAACACTAACAAGTATTTCTCTTAGTTTTATTACACACCTACCATCAAACAAACAAACTCAAGCGAAAGTGTATCTATAAGGTATCATCATTTTACCCTCCCCTTACACTTAGGATGAACATTGTCCCCAATGTTCAAGTAAAGAATGTAAAAGTGAAATAAGTAAAAAGAATGAAATCAAATACTCCCCTGATTTGCTCGGTATGGATAATAAGGTAATAAGGTTAGATCTTCCTCCAAGAAAATGAACAATCAAAGCTTCCCTTCCAGAATATAAATTATCTTCTTGTCAAACATAACCTGTTAAACCTGAGAAAACAAACAAGGCAACCTCGCGTAAATCAACGCCAATCTATATATGCTAACAAATCCTAGAAAAATAACATATATATCTTAAATTGCTTTCTAGGAATTAAAGGGATATAATGCTTGTGGAATGATGTTTGCAGATTTCCTGGAGATTATAAAACTAAAGAACTAGCAAAAACTTTAAGACTCTGTTAGAAAAACAAAACTGGTAAAATTTCCAGAATTTTACACGTGACGCCGTCAGGAATTTCTTCCTGACGCCGTCAGAAGTGACCTACCGAAATTCTTATGTTAAGTTTCCGGAAAATTTCTGGAAAAACTTGGTCCTACTTCCTGGAAAATCCTGCAAAACATCATTATGACTCGATACAAGCATTTGACTCTAACAAATACGAATATACATGTTCATTTAATATTGTGGAGAATCATGATGAAGTTTGTTTCTTTAAAAACATATTTGGGGTTTCCCCTTACACTTATCTTTTGCGAAATACCTTTGGATGAAGTTAAGACTAAGCCGAACAACAAAATAAAGTATTTTCATCATTTTAGTTTGAAACATGATCTACCAACAATAAAAATAAAGCATGCATACGAAAACAAATAACAATCAAACAATATAAAAATCACAAAAAACATGGGTTGCCTCCCAAGAAGCGCTTTTCTTTATTTACGAGTCTTGTAGCTAGACTCAAGGTCATGGGTTACTACGTGACCTCATCGTTGGTTTCACTCTGTAGGTCATCTCCTATATTGGTTTTGTATTCCGGACCTAGTTGCAAGCATTCTTTGTAGAAACCAAGTATCTTATTCATAACATATTCAACTCCTCTACGTCTATCCTCATCATTCCTATAGTAAACCGCTTGTTTGTGTTCCTTTTCTATGTTCGGTAAGAGGCGGTATTGTTCAATCTTATAGGGCATTTGGTAAGCAATCTCATCATTCTCTTCCTTGAATCTAACTATCCCTAGAGTTGGATCGTAACTCATCTTAGAGGTCTCAACGAATGGTTTTCCGAACACCACTTGACTTAGGCAATCATCTATCACCGGACGAGTATCCCCCACTATCACAAAGTCGGTCTCATAAGTGAAGTTTCCAACAATCACGTGCAATCCTTTAACTCTTCCTACAAAATTGCTTATCAGATTCTTATTGGGCATCATCCTATAACCAAGTTGTTTCTTCATTACCCAATTATAATAAGTCCTAGTCATGATGTTTATAGGAGACCTAGGATTGATATAAGCTCTCCACACATGCATATGCCCAATGTTGCATGGTATGTTGATGTTAGAGGGATCACCTATTTTAAAAAGGAGTGAACCAAGGATATATGGTGTCTCGGGATCATCGAATAAATCTTTGTGATATTCCCGTTCTTCCTTGGTGGGTGTTGGGAATTATTCTATCAGTTACCACGGCTAGTGAAGAAGTTACAACTGCAAGAAGATTGTACTTGCAGTGGAAACTCATTACCACTGCAAGAACAAATATTACCACTGCTCACTTGTTAGCTGTTAAAGAAACGCGTATTGATAAACATAGAAAAGATTTTGTGTATATCTTATTCTATTAGTATTATACTTATCTTGTACAAGAGGACTCCTTGTTCTATAAAAGGAGATCCTAGATGATAACTTAGATATACGTTTTCTTAGAGCTTCAAGGTGTAACCCTAGTGATATCTCAGATCACTCGTATTATTATTATTAATAATATTGGAGCTAGTTGTTTTATTATATTCATTGTTCACACATTAATCTGTTTCACTTACAATTAATCTTCTAAGTATCATTAAGTAGATTCCGCATACTTAGTGATATCACTCAAAGTATCATTATCAACACAAGTTCAAGGTGTACACGATCCAACAAGTGGTATCAGAGCAAGGCTTTGATATTTTGATTTAGAAGATCCTATGGCAGATTCAAAAGAAACAATGGAGACAGAAACAAGCCAATCAAACATTGCTGCAAAGCTTCCCAAGCTTAAAATTAATGACTTTGAGATGTGGAGGCTTATGATTGAACAATTCTTTATGGTTCAAGACTACACATTATGGGAGATCATAACGTGTGGAAATTCATTCAAACCTGGTACAACTGTTGAGACAGTTGGTGGCAAGCCAGTAACAAAAGTAAATGCTGGTCCAGTTACAAATGATGAAAGAAACCAACTTAAGAATGATTTGAAGGCTAGAGGTTTGCTATTGATGGCTCTACCCAGAGAACAAGTCCAGGCTTTTACCAAATACAAGGATGCAAAGACCCTCTTTGATGAGATATGTGAAGTATTTGGTGGTAATGACTATACCAAGAAAACTCAAAAGACTTTACTGAAGCAGACCTATGAGAATTTTGGCTCATCAAGCAATGAATCTCTTGATAGCATATTCACAAGGCTACAAAAGATTGTAACTCAGCTGACTGCTTTTGGAATAGAGGTAGAAAAGGAAGACCTCAATCTTAAATTTTTAAGAAGTTTACCTGCTGAGTTTGATACAAATGTTGCTGTATGGGAGGACAAGTCAGATCTTGAGACAATGAAGCTTAATGATGTGTACAATAACTTCAAAGTTATTGAACAAAGACTTAAGAAAGCTGGCAAGTTAAAGACAAGTTCTGCAGGAGTTGCACTCATATCATCATCAGGTAATGACAGTTCTGATGATGAAAGTGACAGTGATGATGACAGTGGTAACATGATTGTTTCCACTGGTAATGGAAATGTTTCCACTAGGAGCTCAAAGAAGCAGATTGCAGGACTAAGTGATGCTACTTTCTATGCCTTTATATCCAGCCATGTGGGTGGTTCAATCCTCAATCATGAGGACTTGGATCAAATTGATGAAGATGATATGGAGGAGATGGACATCAAATGGCAGGTAGCATTGCTCAGCTTAAGATCAAAGAAGTTCTGGAAGAAGACAGGGAGAAAGATTCATATAAGTGGAGATGAGACTGTAGGTTTTGATAAAAAGAAGGTGGAGTGCTATAACTGTCACAAGAAGGGGCACTTTGCAAGAGAATGCAGAAAACCAAGGAAATCTGACAATAAGTCAACTTGGTACAAGAAGGAAAAGGCCAAAGAACCTACAACAGAAGAGCCAAAGGTGCTATTGGCTATTGATGGAGTAAGCTTTGATTGGAGCTTTATGGGTCAGAATGGAGAAGATGATACAGAATCTGCAATGCTAGCCACTGAGCATGCACTCATGGCTTTCTCTGACTCTGAGGTATATACTGATAATGCTTGTTCTAAAAACTGTAAGGCTGCTAAAGAGTTAGAGGTTTCTAAAACACAATATGATGAACTGATGCTAGATTTACATCATACTAATTATAATTTAGCAAATCATAAAAGAGGTCTAGGTGTTTTAGAAAAGCAGATAGAGCATTATAGGGCTAATGAATCTAAGTTCAGAGATGATATTGCTGTTTTAAAAAGAGACTTAGATTTTTATCTTGAAGTAAATAAAGCTCTTAGGGAAGAGATTGAGAAAGTTAAAAAGGCTAGTGAGAATATTGAGATTACTAAGAAAACTCTAGACCATCAATCCAAGAGCATTGACAAAATTTGGGAAGCCCAAATTGTGAGCAAAGCTAAATCAGGTCTTGGATACAATACTGTTCCACCACCTCTAAGAGGTGTTCCAGCACCTCCTGGTATTGATCTTGCTCACACAGGCTTAGAAGAGTTTCAGGATCCACCCATGACCTATGGACCAAAATTTGTTAAACCAGTTGAAACTGAAAAGGTTCAGGTTGAGGTTGAGACTTTTGATAGTGCTAGTGACTCATCTCTTAAAGATGAATGTTTGAATGTTGAGTCTAAAACTAGTGTTACTGAAAATGTTAAAGTTGAGGAGTGTAAAAGCATTCCTGAAGAAGTTAAAGAGAAGCCTAGAACACAGTCAAATTTCACTAGGTCTACTACTAGGTATGCTGAAATGTACAGGGATAGGCCTAAATCTCCTAGAGGTAACATGAGAAGTTGGAATCATGTTAAAACTAGACAGTTTGGTAGTGACTTTGTGTTTTACAATAAGGCTTGTCACATATGTGGTAGCTTTGACCATTTAGCTAAAGACTGTACCTACCACATGGGAAGAAGGGAAGTTTTTACAAGGGTGAATGGATCAAATTCTAATAAAATGACTCACCCAAATCCCCTAAGCAAAATGGTTCCCAGGTCTGTTATGCTTAACACTGGCATTAAACATGTTTCCACTGCTAGACCAGCAGTTACCACTGCCAGAAGTAATAACAGAGTTTATCCTAAGTCCCCTGTTACTTCTTTTGTTAAATCTTACCAAACAGGGAAAAAGACTTATTTTGAAAGGAATGATCACAAGAACCAAATGTGGAGACCAAAATTTTCTAATCCAGCAGTTTCCACTGCTAGGCATGCAGTTACCACTGCAAGACCAATTGTTTCCACTGATGTTCAAAAGAAAAGGGTAAAATTGGGAAAAGCTGTTAAGGCCTCAGCTCGTTGGGAATGGAAACCAAAAGGAACAACAAACAATCCCAATGGTGTATCAATGACCTTTGATAGATATAATTATATTGATACACGAGGCAGATCCAAGTCATTTGTGGCTTGGGTCCCCAAAAGGTACTAATTCCTTTATATTGTGTGCAGGGACATTCAAAGACAAAAGAAGATCAAGGTTATTCAGATAGTGGATGTTCCAGGCATATGACTGGCAACAAGGCTTATCTTTCTAATTTCAAATCACTTGATGGGCAAGCTGTCAGTTTTGGAGGAGGAATTGGTGGAAAAGTTTCAGGCAAAGGTACTATCAAGGCTGGAAACTTGGACTTTGAGAATGTATACTATGTACCAGAACTCAAGTACAACCTCTTCAGTGTGTCACAAATGTGTGACAAGAAACACAGAGTTCTATTCTCAGAAGATGAATGCTTTATCTTATCTAAGGATTATAAGCTACCTGAAGAAAAAGACATTTTGCTTAAAATTCCTAGAAAAGGTAATCTATATAGCATAGACATGAAGAAGATAGTAGCTAAGGATGATGTTACTTGTTTACTTGCAAAAGCCACTCTGGATGAATCTATGCTTTGGCACAGAAGACTTGGTCATGTTAATTTCAAGACTATCAATAAGATTGTAAAAGATGGTCTGGTCATAGGATTACCTCAGAAGAGATTTGAAAATGATCAAACATGTGTTGCTTGTCTTAAAGGAAAGCAACACAAAGCTTCATGCAAGTCCAAGACAGTTAATACTATTGATCATCCACTCTACATGCTACATATGGACTTGTTTGGTCCTACTTCTGTTAGCAGCATCAATTTGAAGAAGTATTGCCTTGTTGTGACTGATGATTTTAGCAGATTTACGTGGGTTTTCTTCTTAAATACCAAGGATGAAACCACTGACATACTCAAGACTTTCATCACTGAAGTTGAAAATCAGACTGAAAAGAAGATAAAGATCATCAGATGTGACAATGGGACAGAGTTCAAGAATAGAGTAATGGATGACTTCTGCAGAGACAAAGGTATTAAAAGGGAATTTAGTGTTGCTAGAACACCTCAGCAAAATGGTGTTGCTGAAAGAAGAAATAGAACACTAATTGAGGCTGCAAGAACTATGATTGCTGATTCAAAGTTACCAGTGACATTTTGGGCTGAAGCAGTTAACACTGCTTGCTATATTCAAAATAAGTATTAGTGGTCAAGTCAAAGAACAAGACACCGTATGAGCTTTTCAGAGGAAGACCCCCACTTTTGGATTTCTTGAAGCCATTTGGATGTCATGTCACAATTCTGAATACCATTGATCATTTGGGAAAGTTTGAAGAAAAGGCAGATGAAGGTTTCTTTGTTGGTTATTCCATGGTTAGTAAGGCTTTTAGAGTCTACAACTTAAGAACAAGAAAGATAGAAGAGAATTTGCATGTTCAATTTCTTGAAAATAAAGCTAATATAGCAGGTTCAGGACCTGAATGGCTATTTGATCTTGAGACTTTATCAAATACCATGAATTATGTTCCTATTGCTTCAGATTCAAGTGATGTTGATCTTGAAGATTCAGAAGAGTTTATTGATGATGATGAATCTTGTCAAGATGATGAGGATGACAAAGATCAATTTGTTATGCCAATTTGGGACTTTGAAGCTAATGCAGACTTACAACCTTCACAACCTTCAAAGAATACTAGTCAGGAAGATGAATTTGTGAATTTTGATATTCTGCATGATGATATTCCTGAAGACAGTGGTAATCCTACTACCACTGCAACACATGATGTTTCCACTGAAGGTCCAGTTGTAGAAAATATAGCTCAGGAGACACAAATTGATGATGTTGAAATCACAAATATGCCATCATCATATGATATTCCTAACACATCACAGTCTACAATTCATAAAGCTCATCCAATTAAGAATGTTATTGGTGAAATTAATTCAGGTGTGAAAACAAGAAGGCAAACAAGGATGACAGATGTTCATGGGTTCATAAGTGAAGTCTATGAGTCCAAGAATCATATTACCAAGAATGAATGTTTATTCTTCTGCTTTCTATCACAAATGGAGCCTAAAAATGTTTCTATGGCTTTAGGAGAATCAAGCTGGGTTGAAGCTATGCAGGAAGAGCTATTGCAGTTTAAGCTTCAAAAGGTTTGGGTTCTTTGTGACTTACCTGATGGTATGAAAGTGATTGGTACTAAATGGGTGTTCAGAAATAAGAAAGATGAAAGAGGCATTGTCATCAGAAACAAAGCTAGATTAGTTGCTCAAGGATACACTCAAGAGGAGGGTATTGATTATGAAGAAGTTTTTGCTCCTGTTGCAAGGCTTGAGGCTATTAGACTATTTCTAGCTTATGCATCATTTATGGGCTTTACTGTCTATCAAATGGATGTTAAGAGTGCCTTTCTTTATGGTACTATTGATGAGGAGGTATATGTTGCTCAACCTCCAGGCTTTGAAGATCCACATCACCCCAACAAAGTTTATAAAGTAGTCAAGGCTCTTTATGGTCTACATCAGGCTCCAAGGAAGTGGTATGAAACCTTAGCTACTTATTTAATGAATAATGGGTTTCATAGGGGCAAGATAGATCAAACTTTGTTTATCAAGAAAGATAAGGGTGATATACTACTTGTTCAAGTATATGTTGATGATATTATCTTTGGATCAACTAAACCAGAGATGTGTAAAGAGTTTGAGAAGCTGATGAAAGATGAATTTCAAATGAGTTCTATGGGGGAACTCACATTCTTTTTGGGGTTGCAAGTTCAACAGAGTAAAGAAGGAATTTTTATTAGTCAAGACAAGTATGTGGCTGAGATTATTAAGAAGTTCAAGTTCACTGATGCAAAATCTTCCAATACCCCTGCTGACAAGACCACTCACTTATTATTGAAGAATGCTAGTGGTGTAAATGTGGATGTGCATACTTACAGGTCAATGATTGGCTCTTTGATGTATCTTACTTCTTCAAGGCCAGACATTATGTTTGCTGTGTGTGCCTGTGCAAGATTTCAAGTGACTCCAAAGACATCTCATATGACTGCAGTGGAAAAGATTTTTCGATACTTGAAGACATATCCTAGTCTGGGATTGTGGTATCCAAGGGAATCTCCTATGGAGTTGATTACCTACTCAGATAGTGACTATGCTGGTGCAAGCTTGGATAGAAGGTCAACCACAGGAGGATGTCAATTCCTTGGATGTAGATTGGTGTCATGGCAGTGCAAGAAACAGACAATGGTTGCTACTTCAACTACTGAAGCAGAATATGTTGCAGCTGCTAGTTGTTGTGCTCAGATCCTTTGGCTTCAGAATCAACTCTTGGATTATGGGTACAATTTCATGAACACCATCATCTATATAGACAATAGTAGTACAATTTGCATTATTAAGAATCCTGTGCAACACGCTAAAACTAAACATATTGAAATTAGACATCACTTTATTAGAGATTGTTTTGAGAAAAAGCTCATTAATGTTGTCAAAATTCATACTGATGACAATTATGCTGATTTATTAACAAAAGGGCTTGATGTGGGTAGGTTTCAGTACTTGGTAACAGGTATTGGAATGCTTAATCCATAACTTCTTGATGTCTAATACTTTTTAGTGTAGCAGGATGGATTTTAATGTACTATTATTGTTTGTATATGTATGAATGGCTTTTCACTAACAATTCAGCTCAGTGGAACCTATGCATCACACAGTGGAAAGATTTGCTCTCACAGTGATAACAAGGAAATAGAGAAGATCATTTATTTATTGCTTCACAAAGGTTGCAGAGTACATTCTTTTCAAAGACTACTTCAAAACACATGACCTAACAACCTAAGATCTTCAGACACTACATAGGCTTCTTTCCTTTGCCCTCATATGTATGCTTGCTCTTAGCTGGCTTGTTCCTCTTCTCATCAAAGGATAGTTGCTTCCTTGGACATGCAAGACCAAGCACTTGTGGTGGAGGTTTCAGATCTTTTGCAGACTTTGATGACTCTGGCCACTTCATGTTGCTTATGGCAGTTTTCAGGGCAGTTGTAAGTGCTTTTGGCAGTTCCTCAGACAAGTTGAAGGTTGGATCATCTTTCTCTAAATCAACATCAACAGATGGAGCTGATACAGTTGTTGGTGGAAAGTATCCACTCCATCCAGTAGAATGCTCCTCAGAATCTGAGTAGTAGCTGATTGCTTCATCTGAAGAATCATCCGAGGAGATATCGATAAGTGGAAACCAACTCATGATAATGTATGGGATTATGTTTCTTGAGGGATGTTGTTGATGAAAGATAAAAGTTTTTTGATCCCTATTTATATGCAAAGTCAAGGTTTATGGCTAATTAATGAAGATTATTTACTTCCATCCGTTTTGGTAGGTTGAAGAAGTTATTATGGAAGATATCTAGTTACCTTTGGAGCAATTAATGTATAAATAGTAACTTGGGTTTACTATTTTTGGTTAAGATTGGATGGTTACTTTGAATGGAGTTATAAGATGTGTATCTTAAGACACATAACAAATGGTTATTGATTCACCATGTCTAATCCACATAAGAATCAACTAGTCCTGAGCAAACGGCTACAGGTAAAGACACATCAAATCCGTTCATGGTTGATAGTTTACCAAAAACTAGGTTATCAACTCACCATACATCTTTGTGATCAAGAGTTGGCTAGTCCATAGCAAACGGCTCATGGTAAAGACATATCAAATCCGTTGATAGCTGATAGTTTGCTAAAAACTATAATTAGAGCATAAAATTTTACATGTTTTACTTCTCATTGCTCTTTGAAAAACTCTTTTGATTTTTACCACTGCAGGTTCACAGTTACCACTGACAATGTAAACTTTTTCTTTGGCAACACTTCATGTGTCTGATTCTCACGAATTAGATATAGGTTGTGCAGTTTCTATGCCTTATGATGCATCTCTCTCAGAAGGTAATACATCTGGAAGTGCTGAAGGTAGTATGTTACCAAAAGGAATTGATGGAACTGTGTACCCCATTCTCTTAACAGATGGATACTTATTGATGGAAGGACTTCTGAATTTTGTCTGATTATGCTGCTTATTGATGGAGATTCTTCCAATCAGGGGAGGATACAAAATTTTGATAATAATGATCAGATTCAGGGGAGGTTTGTCTTCAGCATGGTTTGCTCTCAGCATGTCAAAGTTAAGAGTGAATGCAGATAATGAGAAGGTTAGAGCTTTGATTCAGAAGATTAAAGATCAAAGTGTAAGAGCTGATAAAGGATTAAGAAAAACAAGATAAGTGTTTGGAAGAATTCCCATATCCTCAGGTTTATTGTATACTTGAAGAAACTTATTGATTCACTCATAAATCATAAGTTTAGGGGAGGATTGTTGGGAATTATTCTATCAGTTACCACGGCTAGTGAAGAAGTTACAACTGCAAGAAGATTGTACTTGCAGTGGAAACTCATTACCACTGCAAGAACAAATATTACCACTGCTCACTTGTTAGCTGTTAAAGAAACGCGTATTGATAAACATAGAAAAGATTTTGTGTATATCTTATTCTATTAGTATTATACTTATCTTGTACAAGAGGACTCCTTGTTCTATAAAAGGAGATCCTAGATGATAACTTAGATATACGTTTTCTTAGAGCTTCAAGGTGTAACCCTAGTGATATCTCAGATCACTCGTATTATTATTATTAATAATATTGGAGCTAGTTGTTTTGTTATATTCATTGTTCACACATTAATCTGTTTCACTTACAATTAATCTTCTAAGTATCATTAAGTAGATTCCGCATACTTAGTGATATCACTCAAAGTATCATTATCAACACAAGTTCAAGGTGTACACGATCCAACAGTGGGCAACTTATCAAAGTACTCTTCTATGTTTTCCACTTCCTCTAACTTCTCTCCCTTATCAACCTCAACTTCCTTAATTTCATCCCTAGTCTCGGTCTCTACTCCAACTTCATCCTTGTCACTTTCTTCTATATCCTTATCTATTGGCTTAATGGTGACAACATTGACAAAGTGGACGTGTTTTGATGACGAGGGGTCCTTAGTCTGGATTCCGCTATTGGCATCCCTAGTGTCCTTCCTAGGTGTAGTTAACGCTTGGTTGTTGAGGGCTTTCAACAAGTTGTCAATCTTATTGGTCATCTCCGTTTGTTGTTGGTTGAATTCGGTTTCAAACTTAGCTATGCGAGCTTCTTGAGATGCCATAAACTTGGACATCAATCCTTCAAGATTGTTGGTACTACCATAGTTGTTAGAAGGATTGTTGTTGAAAGTACGGTTGGAGGATGGACCGTTTGGTTGGTAACGATTAGGCGGATTGGAGGAATTGTTTTGGTTTTGTTTCCACCTAAGGTTTGGGTGATTTTTCCAAGAGGGGTTGTAGGAATCACCATAAGGGTTTGGCTCGGGCTTGAAAGTGTACCACTTATCTCCCGCTTCGTCAGTACACGAAGATGCGTAGTCCGCAAAAGCTGTTCCGGGGAGTTCCACACAATCACGAGTGTCATGGGGACCACTACATAATTCGCATGAAGAAGTGATTTTGTTCACTTGGATTGTAGGCTTATGAGCTTCGTAAGATTTCATGAGAAACTTGACTTGGTCCTCAAGTTCCATGATCCTACGGTCGGGAGTGCTAGAATTGTTCGAAGGCAAAGATATTGCCTTGACCGTTTTGTTCAAATCACGGGGATCATTCCAACTTTCGTTGTCATAGAGAGCAAGATCTTCTATGAGTTCCCATGATTCTTCCGCACTAAGATCACGTAGCTTGCCACCGGCCGATTGGTCAATGGTTCGCCTTGTGGAGAGATCGATATGGTCATAAAAAATTTGGACTTGGAGCCAAAGATCTATGCCATGATGAGGAACTTTTTGGAGTAAGTCCTTGAAACGAGTCCATGCTTCGTATAGAGTTTCACCTTGACGTTGTTGGAACATCAAGATATCATTTCTAAGTTTGGTAATTCTCCCCGGTGGGAAAAATTGAGCAAGGAAACGAGTGGTGAGATCATCCCATGAGGTGATGGATCCCGCGGGTAAACGCTCAAGCCATTGACTAGCTTGATCACGTAGAGAGAATTGGAATAGGCGTAATCGGGTTGACTCTCTAGTTGTAACATCAAGGTCTATAGAATCTACGATTTTAAGGAAGTCCTTGAGATGTTGATTTAGATCTTCGGAAAGAAGTCCATGGAATGCACATCTGCTTTGCACCAACCGGATGGTGTCGGATCGCAAGGGGGACACATTGGCTCCGGTGAGCTCAATAGTGTTTCAATAGCCTTGGTGGCTAGGTTGGGAATACTCTCCTAGGGTTCGGGGCCTAAGAGGTTGGTTAGCTAGTGGTGGGTTTTGTGGGTGGTCTTGTTGTGGTGGGTTAATGGGTTCAAAGATGTTACCACCTTCCATGATGTCGGATGGTAAAGAGTTACGAACAAAAACACGAAGAAATAAGATAGACTAAAGAAAACCTAAAAATAAAAAATAAAATCTTACTAGAAAAGAATCTAGCAAGTAGACCTAATAAAAAGAAATCATAACCTAAACAATAACTATTCCCCGGGCTGCGGCGCCAAAAACTTGATGCGTGGGAATTGCACCAGGCTTTACCTCTCGAGGGATCTCGAGAGGCTTACAACCCCCACCAGGCAGTGTACCTGATCGTTGTAGTATAGTATAATGAAAAGTACCGGGGGATTGATCGTTCAACTCAGGAATAGTGTCGCTAGGATTAGAAAACCTAAGAACTAGGTCTAGAGGTGAGGGATGATTCTTTTTGTATTTTTTATGTTTTATAAAAGCAAATAAAAATCTCGGTTGTTGGAAGAGTGGGCGGAATTAGTTTATAGTCAACTAACCCAATTACTAAGATGCAATCAAAATAAAATAATAAAAATGAAAATAAACTAATTTAACTAGTGGTGTGAGCAATATATGGGAGAATTGTGTTTACTTAGATTTCACTACTCCCTAGATATCTTTTACAGGTTAATTACTTGTTACAGTTGCATGGATGACAGATTGTATTTCTTAATACCATTCATGGGGTGGCGTACTTACTTCCCCAATCCTATAAGCTCCTACTTCACTCCTATGTCGAGCCGGCTAAGAAGCTCCTAACATGGGATCACTAGAATTCGCTCATGCATTAAATACAATCATAAAAACCTAGTACACATCGGTTCATGTTTCTTAAGACGTTCAAGCAAGTTACACAATGGAGATCTGCCAGTTTTCTTAAGCCTAACATTGAAATCATCCATTACAACTATAAACAGCAATCAACCTATAATCAACATCTAGGTTTCATTACATCTAAGCAAACACATGAAAGATCTAGCCTAGCATGTTATAATCAAGACAAGCATAAGATATATTCAAACAACACATAGACATATTGAATGAATTGAAAGAGGACTTATCTTAATTGAACATGAAAGGTTTCAAGGGGTGAAAACCCTTGAAAATACTGTTACAAATGACATAGGGTTTATTAGGTTCGACCCTAGTATTCTCCACACAAGTTCCTCTTCTTAATGAATGAAAAATAGAAAAGTATATATAGATTTTGTGAGGTGGCGGCGTCAAGAGTAAATTTCTGACGCCGTCATCTTGCCGCTAATAAAGTTTTCGGACTGCCTAGATCTGGAGCTGACGCCGTCACGTGTAATCCTTCTTCAGGCCGTCACAAAAATAACTCTTGACGCCCTACTTCTGACGCCGTCACGTTTTCTCTCGGTCGTCATGCATTTTGCTCTTGACGCCGTCAAATTTTCCTTCTTGACGCCGTCAGGTACTGTTTCCAGCATGGAAAATTAAGTCTTTGTCGTTTTCTTCACTTTTATGCTCCAAAAACGTCCAAAATGCTTCCTTTTCCAGAATTCACTTCCAAAGTACTTAAAATCACAAAAGGAACGATTTAGGGCAATATTTGATCAAATAAATTCCAATTCCGGCTTAAATGACCCCCTAAAAATGGTTCATTTTTCGGCTCATCATTACACAAGATTGGTATGATCGATATGTCCACACGACCCTGTGGGGATGTGGTGGGGAGAAATTGGCCCAAGACTTGCATATGTCACCTAGTCAAAAATGGTGTTTACTCAGGTTGTCTTGGGGGAGGAGTATAATGTCATGTTGTTTGACCATGATGGAGGGGCCATCACAACAGTGGAGACATACAACACCAACATAGCCATGAATGCCTTTTGTCACCAACCAACTGACTATGGTATGTTTTAGTTTTTTAACTTTAACTACACCAAGTATCTCACAGCAGTGTAAGTTTTTTTGATTATATGTAATATTAAATTCAGATTTTGAAGCCCCTCGGATGAATTGGATGTGTAATTGGGAACACCACACAGCCCATGACCAAGAAGAAAGGCATTCTACAGGAAGATGACTGCATCCTTCTGGAGAGACGGCTGACTTGTAAGTCTAGTGACAGAGTTGCTTAATAAGATATATGAATGTCATTTGTATCATATATTGTGTTTCTGATATAAAGATTGATGGATCATAATGTGTATTAGAAGCATCACATGACAAACTAATGATAAGTTTTGTACATTTTTTATCAGTCCATTTCATCAAGAATTGTCAAGAAGTACAACTTGTATGGGTTCTCTAGAGCGGTTGTGAAGCATAAAAGCATAGAGAAAGAGTTCGAAGTTCGTGAGAGGACACTTCAAGTTGGTCAAGGGAAGGTCAGGAGGCAAGTGGCTATTGTTTCATTATCTAGTTTCAGGCAATTGAGGGCAGAAGCAAATTTTGGTCAAGGTTCAATGGTTCACTTCTTTCTAGGTGATGAAACTAACAGGTTACAAAGAGTTTTACATTTTGATGTGTGCTAATGGAGCTTTAAAGTTGGATGAATGATATTATGTAAACAAATTTTGTAGTTCGTATGTATGGTGGACTTGTGGGCACAAATCAACTTGACAATGCTTAGACAATTGTTTTGTAAACTATATGTGTAGGATAAACCATATGAGTTTGTCCATACACAATTTTGAAAGTATGATGCAATATATGTATGCTTAACTTTAGGTTTTATAACGGATAATTAGTAACACTTCGTGTTGTATGTGTTGACTTTATTAGTTAAAAGGGGTTATTTGACTCATGAAATTTTAATTATGACTTTCGATAGTCAAACTTCAAATAGAAATTGCCATTTACCAATTGATTCATTAATTGAAATGTTGCTTTCTATGGATCATAATGTATATGTTAGGTTCAACCTGCACTTTCTAATACCAATTTGAAGTGCTATATGTAACTTTGACTTTCAAAAGTCAAATTTCCATATCCACAACACACCCACAAGATTTCAAACAACACCATTTAGGGTAATTACAAGCTAAACATTAAACAAACCATAGAATGAAACAGGAACAGCAAAATATCGTTAATTGTCATAGGGTACAAGCTAAACATTAAACAAACCATAGAATAAACATAAAAAAAAACTAGAAGAATTCCACTTCGCATGTGGGGGAAGCTCGGTGGAGTTTCAACAGCTCCCTAGCCAACTCCCAATTCATTACCACATTTTCAGCGTGATCATGATTCAGAGTGCAAAGCTTGATATAAAGTTTCTTCAGCAAGGGGGAACAAGCAAGTACAAACTTTATTATTATTAATTCATTAACTGATATAGGAAAAGATCGAAACACCACACTCTCGAGCTGGCCCGACCCCATTCTGTTGCTTCCTAAATGTAATGAATAACTTTCCAAAGGTGGATCACTTTCGAATGAAACCTGCAAATTGAGATAGTATTGAGATGTACAACCATGGCAACTTAGGTTGATGTGAAGCATAATACATATTGCATTCGACTTACTCTGGTTTCTAGCATTTGCAATCTTGGAGCTCCACGAATCATTTGAATGATGAATGCTACCATTGCATTGTTCCCAAAATCGACTCCGGATAGATTTAGATTCTTGAGGGATACAAATGCCACAGGTACATTCATCCATGAGCTACCTTCTGCCAATAACTACAACATGTAGAATTTTTAGAATTTTTAAAGATTGAATTTGAAGTGTGAAACTCAAATTGGTCTTACCTTGCACTCCTGAAAATCCAATGTAAGGGACTCAAGTTTGGGAAGACTTCTAAGCTGATATACATTATAAGTTGTGATTTTGGTGACCTGGTTCAAAAGACCGAATGACAAATACAACTTCTTCAGATTTCCAAGTTATGCAATATCCAATAGTCTCATCTCTTTTGTATCAGTACGATTGATTTTAAGAGACTCAAGTAAGAGACAACCAGCAACAAAGTCCCAAATTGTACAGGTCAGAAATTTGACGGATAACAATTCTAAGGTCAACAGATTTGGGAAACCTTCAAAGGATACCAAACTAGGTAACATACACCAATGAAGTTTCAGATGTTTCAACTCCAAACGAGTGTACATTTGGGTTGGCAAGATAACTGGTTTGAAGGACCAGTTATGTATAAGGAGCTCCTCAATTCCTCGCTGACCCAACAACAACAGCCAAGCATGAATCTCTTCATAATTGAAGTAATCTTGTCCAGACAAGGGTTTAAGCTCTACATAGAAGACAAACCTTCTTATGGGACCTTTGAGCTGAAGCAGCAATCTAGTAACATGCATCCCTTCAAACTTATTTTTCAAAAAATAAAAGAAATCCTCATCAAGTATGACATTGGTGAGCAACGTCCACTTATACCTCCAGTTTCTCGCTAAACTGGATGTCGTCACCGCCTCTTTGAGTGGCAAACAGTTCAAAATATTGGTGATAACATTATCCGGCATGTTGCTAATATAATCCGGCATAACATTCCGTCCAAAAGACATGGTGAGTTATGAAAAATGAAGGCTTGGATTTCGTCTTGGATTTTCAGTAAATGAGGTTTTTTCTGTTTAGATTTGGTTTTTCAATAGGTCTATGTAATTATGGTGGGCATAGGGGTTTTGGTGGGTGGGTTTATTGATTCGCACGCAAAAAGAGCTAGTGTATCAGAGAAGGTAAGCTCAAGTTGCAAAGTAAACTTCATGAATCGTCCCTAACGTTAACTGTTGGGTTAACTCAGGTTTGTAGGACTGGTTATAACATGACTGGACTATTATGCCCCTCATATTATAACAAAAAACGTGCGTTGACCGAGCCAAAAATGGCCAAGGGACGCAATCGGCCTAAAATACACAAGGTTTGGACGCCAGACGACGATTTTTAAAAGTTAGGGTGTCATGCGATATTTTGTGGAAAGTTTAGGGACCAACGATGTATTTTTGTCTTAGATAATTTAAAAACATCCCACCAACTTTTGGACATGTGTCGAGATTTTTATGGAGGCACACGATCTAATGGTCGCACAAGACTAGATTTTTATTTTTATTTATTTTTTTTTTATTTTTTTATTTTTTTACAACTATCACTATTGAAAAAGTGGCTACTTCTTGGAAATTCTTCTTAAATTAGTGAGAAAAGTTCAAAATACATCCTTGTGGTTTGTCCCGTGTCTCGCTTTACATCCTCATTGTATTTTTTGGCACAAAACCATTCCTTCGTTAGTAAAATCAGTTAATGGGGGACTAATGATGCAAATTATTCACCATTATCTCCTAACGCAAGCGAAAATATTTGCATTGTTAGTCCTCCATTATCACCCGCCATACATCTCCTAATCGATTTACATTTTTATACGTTTCCGTCCGTCTTTCACACGTTTTCATCAATTTTTAAACGTTTTCGTCCGTTTTTTCACGTTTTTATCCATTTTCGTCCATATTTACATGTTTAGTCAGTTTTTCAAGTTTTCATACATTTTTTATCCGTTTTCGTCCGTTTATAAACGCTTTTGTTTGTTTTTCTCACGTTTTTATCCATTACGTCCGTTTTTACACCTTTTAGTTCATTTTTTTACGTTTTTATCCGTTTTCGTACGTTTTTATCGGTTTTCGTCCATTTTTAAACGTTTTCGTCCGTTCTTCTCACGTTTTTATCCATTTTCGTCCATTTTTACATGTTTTCGTTAGTTTTTTTCACATTTCGTACGTTTTTATCCGTCTTCATACGTTTTTATCTGTTTTCGTCTGTTTTTAAACGTTTTCATCCGTTTACTCACGTTTTTATCCGTTTTTGCCAATCTTACACGCTTTTGTCCCTTTTTTCATGTTTTCATACGTTTTATTCCATTTTCATATGTTTTTATCCGTTTTCGTCCGTTTTTCTCACGTTTTTGTTCATTTTTATCCGTTTTTGTTTGTTTTTCTCACGTTAGTAAGTTTTTATTTGTTTTAGTTCATTTTTATACATTTTCGTCCGTTTTTTCATGTTTTTATCCGTTTTTACATATTTTCATCCGGTTTTCTCATGTTTTCATACATTTTTATTCATTTTCCTCCGTTTTTGATGCATTTTCATCTATTTTCTCATTTTTTATCCATTTTCGTCACTTTTTACACGTTTACGTCCGCTTTTCTCACGTTTTCATACGTTTTTATCCACTTTCATGCATTTTTATCCATTTTCATACATATTATATGTATAAAAAAGGATGCAAACAGATAAAAACATAAGAAAAAGGACAAAAACGTATAAAAATAGACAAAAATAGATAAAAGTGTATGAAAACGGATGACAACGTGAGAAAAATGGAAGAAACGAATAAGAACATGAGAAAAACGAATGAAAACCTAAAAAAATGGACAAAAACGGATAAAAACTTATGAAAACGTCAGAAAATGGACGAAATGTGCAAAAACGAACAAAAACTGTTAAAACGGACAAAATGGATGAAAACGTATGAAAACGGATAAAAACGTATGAAAACGTGAGAAAAAGGGACGAAAATTGATAAAACGTGAGAAAAACGGACGAAAACATTTAAAAACGGATAAAGACGTGAAAAACGGATGAAAAAGTATAAAAAACGGATGAACACGTTAGAAAACGGACGAAAACAGATAAAAATATATGAAAACGTGAAGAAAAAAAACTGACGAAAACAAGTAAAAACGGATGAAAACAGATATACGATAACGGATAAAAATGTATGAAAACGGATAAAAACGTGAAAAAACAGACGAAAACGTATAAAAACGAACGAAAACTTAAATCAGTTAGGAGATGTATGGTGGGTGATAACGGAGGACTAACGATGCAAGTATTTTCGCTTGAGTTAGGAGATAACGGAGAATGATTTGCATCATTAGTCCTCATTAACTGATTTTACTAACGGAGGGATGGTTTTGTGCAAAAAAAAAAAAAAAATAGGATGTAAAGCGAGACGCAGGACAAACCACATGGATGTATTTTGGACTTTTCTCTAAATTAATAGTTAAACATTTTGCAGCAGTCATAAGAACTTACGAAGAATACATTATATTCTATTGGTGAATACAACTTGCTTTCATCACTACTGATGATAGTAATTCCATTAGAATGAGAGTAGTAGACAGGTATGTCCACTTTTAAACTATTACTCTGATGTTCATGTTAACATATTATCTCAATATTTGAAGCCTTTAGGTAAAAACAATGTTCTGTTATGCAAGTTATCTAGATACTAGTGTGTTGCCGCGCATATCTGAACTTAGACATCTTTCTATGTGCACAGTTATTGTTGTTCTTGTGAGCACTTATTGATTCTACAAATCAAATATCTGTAGTTGGAATTATGTTCTTGATGTGATGCATTCACCACCAATAATATTAGTTCTATCAACATGAAGAGAAGGAGGTATATATAGGTTGAAGTCTTCTCTTTGATCCTCTCATAAGATTTGTCAAGCCGAGTTTGTGTTTATGTGTGCATTGTCAGTACGAGAAGAATTGCGGAGAAACATGGGACAAAATGGCTGTTTGCCAAATTGTGAACTTGGGCCAACTTTTTAGCTTTTTCTCAATTCCCACCACCAAGCTCTGGTGAGCCATGAAACTAGAGATTCTGAATATATGTGGTGCACTGATACTAGTCTAGCTAGAACTCGGTAGGCCATTAATATGATGTATTATATCAAGCTTCTGATTTTTTTTGGGTAAAGGGTTGTACCCGGTGAATTTTATTAATAAACAACACGAAAATTACAATTATGATATATAGTGTAGAAGTGTCACCTGCTTGCATCGGACATCATCTGATATTTAATTGGTTAATTAATTAGGCTATGTTTTTTGCCCAGTTTCTATGAGCAGGACATGGGTTCATGAAGCATGGTTGTAAACTAGCCAAGTGAGCATGAGTAAAGCTTGAGCTCGGCTTGCTTCAAGCCTTATGTGTAAAGCTCAAGCTTGGCTTGTGAGTAATTCGATCTATAGCCTTATGTGTTAAGCTTGACCTCGGCTACACCACCACTGTCTTCTCCCTTTTCATTACTGCCGTATCGCGCATGTTAACTTCTAGTTTAAATAAAAGGGTTTTCAGGTCATGCCTATTTATACAACTTTTGACCTTAGTAATAAGCACGAGGAATGGTTTTGGTGGCTCCTTAGATATGTATGTAGTTTTGATTTCCATAAATCACACAAGAAAAACGACATATAAACATCACTCAAATACTTTTTTATACACTGTAAAATTCTTGTGACACAACAATCCTAAACAAATTCACAAATTCAAATATTGGGAAGTAGTAGTTTCTTATCAAGCACAAGAAATAACATGAAAATAATCGAGAGTTCTACTCAGCATCGTCTTCATTAACAGCTTGAAGTGGACCTTTTCCAGAAACAGACCTCTCAATCTCTGAATGAGCATCCAAACCACTACTTCCAAACAGACATACTTGCGGCTCTAGCTGATTTAGTTGCTTATATTCATCATCCGACAAACTCCAACTGAATATATCAATGTTCTCCTTTATCCTATCGGGATTGACACTACATGGCAATACACTCGTCCCTCGTTGTAGACCCCACCTCAAAATTACCTACATTCAAATTCATATATTCATAGAAGTTGAGTTATCAAATGGTTTAAGAGATTTGGCATTCAGACTTCAGACACTTATACTAGATTACATGAAAATGTACCTGTTCGGGAGTTTTTTTATGTCTGTCTGCTATTTCTGAGACTACCGACAACTTTAGCATAGGGGCGTGTACTGATCTTGACCTTCTGAACGACATATGAGGGGCTCCAATTTCGTTCTCGCTTGATCCATTTTCAGATGATGTAGAATTACCTGGTACTCCTAATGGTGTGTGAGCAGATACATGTATAGACTTTGATTGACAAAACTTCACAAGCTCGTCTTGCCTCCAAAAAGGATGCAACTCCACCTGCACACATAATCTCACACTAGTCACTTTTTGTTGTTCATAGTTTCAAAATGTTCGGCTACTTGTCAAATCTCTAAGTTACCATTTAAGGCTCAAATCAGTACACTACTTTTCACTAATGATGATAACAGATGTTTCGCTACTTAATTGTCGAATGTCTAAAATACAGTTCAATATCCAAATCAATACACTAATAATCGGTTGATGACAATATACTAAAGTATAAGCAACTTTAACTAAACATCCTTAATAAAATTCCAATTCATGGAACATAAATTCATATCAGTTATGAAGTAAAAAGGTGTGTCCTTTACTTGATGGTCAAATTCGACTCCAATCACTATAATAGTATTCGAAAAAATCGTTATTAGAACACCAAGTATATAAGAACCAACCTGATTCACTGCAGGTATAATTTTCGCCCATTTAAGCAACTCCTTAATCTGCTGAATATCAAAGTTACTCAAACCAATAGCACGAACAAGACCCAATTCAACCAACTGTTCCATTGCCTTCCACGTAGTTTTCAACTTACTCCAAAACTGCCTAGACTCACTACCAGAATTCGCAGGCGGATCAGTGGCATCACCAAATGCCGAACTATCAGGCCAATGCATCAAATAAAGATCCAAATATTCAACGCCAAGATTCTTTAACGAAACTCTAACAGAATTCTCAATCTTGTTAATAGAATTCATTGTGCAATATAGCTTTGATGTTATAAAAATATCATCTCTTTTCAATGAAGTATTCTCAAAAACATAAGCTAATGCTTCACCAACTTCAGCTTCATTGCCATAGAGATGTGCACAGTCGATATGACGGTATCCAACTGATATCGCAGTTTTTACAGCCTCTACGCAGAAACCGCCACCACTTTGCCATGTTCCGAGCCCGATAGCTGGAATCTTGGCACCAGTGTTTAGCTGGAAGTAAGTTCCTGGTGACCCATTTTTCCCTTTCATTTTATATTAATCAAAAGTCACAAGTTTTTAAAAAATATATACTAGTTTTTAAGTAAGAAGAACAAGAACTTGATTAAAAAGATGGTGATTTAAGTAAAAACGGGCACACCAAGTGTCTATAAATTAAAAAAGCTGCAATGAAATGAAATGTGGGAGTTTAATGATGTTTGACAAAATGATGTAATGAAAATTTGTATATAACAAAACTGAAATATGGTTATGTGAAGTTGAAACTAATGACAAAGGATGGAACCAAGAAACAACTATGCATTTGTTAGAACAAGTTAAGAAAGTGGGACCCTTTAACGGAAAGTGATTAGGTCAACTAATTACACCTTGATATGGTGTTTTGTGTGAGCAATGAAATGAGAATAATCTTGGTTCAAAAATATAAAATAGAAAAATCAAAATAAATAACTCGTACAGGTGAGTATTTGACGCAGATGTACACGGCATGAGATGTGATCGAATGAGATTTGAAGTTTTGAACCTAGCTATCAGAATATGGGTCAATGAAGTTGGGCTATGAATCAAGAAAAAGACATGGTGCAAGACAAAATACAACTATGTATAATAGTTTCCTTTTTGAAAAGTTGGTTTATAATATTGTGCCTCGTGGGAATAGAGGGACAAAGTTTGACGTGTGATACAGCGACGGTTGATTGGTTAGTTGCTTGTTAAAATATTACGGAGTAATATGTTTAACTAATCGTTGTCTGTTCAAGGAAAAAAAAAACTAATTGTTGCTAAGGTGGCTTGACTACTGTCACTAGAAACCAAAGTTATACACTAGCTGAGAATACTTATCCAAATAAGTATTTGTTTTATGTGCAGAATATTAGTAAAAAAAAATTTAAAAAAAAAAAAAAAAAAAAAAAAAAAGGATAAACTTTGAATCGTGTTACAAGTATAGTAGTATTTCGGCTTCGAATTTGTAAAGTTTTGTGTTCCGAGTCTTATTTAGCTTCAATAAAATGAACCGGATAGCTTTTAGTTCTAAATCCGTCACGGATGTTATATGAACACAAATGATATGTCATAGGCAATTTTGGCAGGAAAAAATGAGCATGAGTTAATTTGGTTGACAGTCTATTTTGGCAGGAAATCATAGGAATTTTACTGGCACAAAAACTCTTTGTAAATAGCTGCCATGCATAATCCACGCAAGGAGGCGTGACCCCTTGACATCCGCCATTCATCGTAGCCTCATATTAGCTTACGTGAGCCCTCCACATCTCGTAACCCGTATCAAAGCTAATATTGATGTATTTGATCTCGTGTGAATAGAAAGGAGAAAATTTGACTTGTTCTATAGACGACTTTGATTGGTTAGTTTGTTAGACAAGAAATTAAGATGAACCCCTCTTCGGCTGCATACTAACACAAAACTATGGAAAAATCTGCAATCTAGAATAACCGAAGAATCAAATCTTTGAATTATTGTGATAGCAAATTAAACGTAATATAAAAAGTTAATAATTGACCTTTTGTAATATAGTGTTAGGTATATTAATTAATCGTTCCAATATAAAAATGTTATATTTTGCAGAATTTAAAATTGTATGCAAGTGCAAAACATGGGCTTTTAAAATAAGATATGAAACCAGATGGTAAGAAAAAGGTGGTTTAGTTATATAATTCATGCAAATCATTTTCCTAAAGAAAATTTTAAGCTTGTATTAAAACTAAAATCAAGATACAAAGGTCAAGGGTTCGAGCATCGGCTCTTGCTCACTCCAGTTTGTGCTCCACTGAGCCAAAAAGTTGCTGGAGCTATTCTTTGTTGGGTGGACAACGGCCGGTGCCAAAAGGCACCCGGGGTTAGCGTGTTTCCACCAATTCACACCTTTTGTGGAAAATCAAGATAAAAAGAATTTCAGTTTTATACTACAGATCTTAGATTCTTGATCTTCATCAAGATTTTTTGGATTATCAACTTTGAGATGTCTTACACAGTACAAAATAATTGCTTAAACTTCTATTTATGACTTCACAAAATGAGGAAATTAACTACCATTTTGAGTCAAAGAACAATGAATATGAATCACTCTCATAAACGAATTTTACTATCTAAGATCGTCTTCTTTGAATGCCTTACAAAATCTTTAAACTCCACGGACTCACCTTCTCGATGCTTGCTTTCTATATCCTTGAAAGACGAGTTCAACTGAATGTTCCATTTCCTTGAGATACTGCCGGCATTTGCCTATAATCATTGTATTGTCTTCAACGAAGATTTTGGTATTGATTTATCCCTCTTCTAGGTGGTAACTTCTTTAAAACAAAGAGAACTAGAGCCGATGGTAGTATCTCCACCAACTGTTCAAAGGGAAATGGTTAGTTACATGATCATTAGTACATGTAGCAATTTTGACTGACTTATGAATGGGTCGCTTCAGGTTAGGTTTTATATTTAACGGGGTCTAATGATTCAAAGTCGCCCAAAGCTTATTTTTAAGCCATAAAATGGGCTAAATCAGTCAATGATGAATATACATTCAAAAAAAATTTGGATTTAAACGTATTCATGGTCGACCTGACCCATTCAACCGATACCAAAATTACCCGTTGTGATCTGAAATCGTTGGATTGAGCAAACATAAATCAAAATTTAAGGAGGTTTACCAAGTAGTATATGAAGTTGAGAACAGGATGCTCCAACAAATCCAAATTAGCAGCTTTATTGAATGCATTAAAGCACATCTAACGATCAACAACATTAACAGAATAAAGATAAACTTGTATATTATATAACTAAAAGGTTAATCAGCCCATTGTTAAAGGGACTTACCATGACGCATCTAATGAGGAAACATACAAAGGAGATACTCGTCACGTATCCAACCTACATCAAGAAAATAGATCAAAATATCAAACATAAATATACACGGTCAATATCAATATTAACAAACGGCTTATAAGTTTATATGCCTCTTTCAACTTCTTTCGTCGGCCTTTTGATTCCACAGGAAACCGTTGCAACATTAGAAAGAGCCTGCACCATGTACATTAAATACGGCATTATATATTGATAATCTAAACGCCTATTAAATCTTATAGTCTTGATACAAAGTATACCTTCCCCCATATAACAGAAAACCTAAGGCAGCAAATAATGACACCCCTGCAAAGAACATCTTGGAGAGTATCACCATAACACGGACAGGCTTCCACCATATTACTAGCCACAGACCTATCTGTTAATAACAAGTAATTCAGCACATTAACTACACATTGTAATTTTTCACACGAAAGGTCAATAGTTTATACCTGAATCGAATAAATTATTCCATTGATTGTATAAAAAGTTGGCCGAAGACAATCTGTTGAGACAGCACGCGCCTGTCAAAGATTACATGCATTAACATCAGCACCTAGAATAGAAGAGTGATGAATATATAAATAAAGGGGTAATCACCAAAATAGACCGGGCAACCATGGTGAACTCGGCTGCCCTCAGATCCAAAAATGTCTTTTTTAGACAGGGCAACTCGACCCATATGATGACAAGTGCCCCCAGTTGCCCAAAAATTGGGGCTGTTGCCCAAAAAACTGACAATTTGCCCAAAAAACTGACAGACAATCAACACTTGGCACTTGCAGAAAGTGACACTTCATCGGTTGCCCTGTCTAAAAAAGACATTTTCCGATCTGGGGGCAGGAACCGAACTCACCATGGTTGCCCGGTCTATTTTGGTGATTATCCCATAAATAAATGTTATAAAACCAAACCTGGTAGTAAATTTCAGCCCAAAATAAAACCAAAAGAGCATAAGTAGTGAAAAACGCCAGACTTGGCACATCAATCAAGATATGTTGGACAATCTGATATACGAAAAAAAAATATATATATATATATATACAAGATGAAAGGTTGATAAGATTAAGTAAATGAGGCCCATCTATTATTGGTGGATTTAAGAACATCCTAACCTCAGGTTTCAAGTCTTGAATTTCACGACGGAGAACAAAAATTATACATCTAACTGCGCATGGTAGCGTATTCATTATAATCAGTAAGGATAAGATAACATAAGGTTCAATATATACACTTTTTCCATTGAAATATACAGACATGCATTAACCAAGAAATTGAGAAAATGGAAGACTTTTTGGGTGGTCCATCCATACTCGGGCACTCTTTGCTGAATCCGGATCAATTGCATCTGCAACAATCAAAAGTTATCCATCAGTGCTAACTAATATCATTCTAGTACTTAATTTTGGTGCGTTTTGCGCTTTTGAAAGTGGTAATACGAAATGAGATACTCAGAATCCTATAATCAGTTGTAACAAAACTGGCGGAAAGTGATGGTGTTTCGATCATAATATAATCTGTTAGAGAGTTTAACAAATTGTCAAATTTAAGTACTTATTAGTAACATGACTCTTAAATATCAATTTTTTCTATCTAAAACCAATCATTTATATCCAAACACTACAAACTGATTAAATGCCACTGAATATGCAATAATCATATGATCATTACCAATAATCATCTTTCTAAAATGAAACCTGCAGAACATACACATACACAATTACAATACAATGTAATATCCACAATCAAATCATAGGAACCATGCATGCATAACGAAATGAAGACGTTAGATCACCATTGCGATGATGGAAACTAGGCCGTGAAGAACAGCAAGACTGAGAAAGATACGATCTTGCCATGCAGGGGTGTCGTTTAATAGATGCCACCATTTAGAAGCGGCTTTAAGATTAAGGGTGTACATGGATGTTATCAACGTGGAATCAAAAAGGCTTCCTGCAATGGCCCTATACATTGTCGTGGCCGGAGATCAACGGTTCAGATTATGGCTGGAAGAAAATTGGCTGGCGGTGGTGTTCAGGATCAAGAGATGGAAGGAAATATTTTTAGTTGAAAGCACTCATAAATAAATCTTATTAATGCTTACAAGTATGTGATTATAGTATATCATTTAAAAAGCATTGTCAGTTACATTCCGTTAAAAATTAACATATAATACGTAAAGTTTATTTTGCACATATAAGTACCTTTCAAAATTATGCCATTATTTTTATCATTCAAAATGTTATAAGTAAATCACACCCAAAAATAAAAAATGTAAAATAAAAAACGTTTTTAATATCAACCACGTTATTAAATGAAAATAGTTTTCTATGAGAATTTTCAATGTCAGAATCATCTTGTTGTTTAACATTGCTCTTTGTATAAATCTATGTTTGGTTAAGAACCAAATTGCAACTCAAAACAACTGAATAAAGCAGTAAACTCGCTCGGCGAATAATCACTTTATGCTGCTTGTCAAACTTTATTCGAATTTGCAGATGAATTTTTAAGCCAAAGCTAATGAACTGAGTATGTGATCTTTGAAGTTCATTATCACACAACCAAACATTTCTTAAACGAGGAAGGGAACATAATCTTTGTTAAACCATAAGAGTCCAAACATAAAAAAACAATCCACATTTAACAACAAAGTTTGGTCCTACAGATGGTCAAAACTTCCTTATTCCTTAGTGGTTCTGCGCCACGAGTGTTCACGAGCACCATCTTTGTCAACGATCTTGATAACAAAATTCTGAGGAGCTACCACAAGCCTGGATCTTATTTCATCAATGCATTGATCAGCCAATTTGATGGCTTCTTCAACAGTCATGTCTGGATGATAATGACGATCCATCATTGAAAGTGCAAAGTAGGAGCCATACCCAAACGCTGCCTTATCGACCTTGTGCAGGGTTGCAATATAGTCTATGAAATATAGCGAAGGTCCGGTTTCTTCGTAACCAGCCAGGATGATATTCACCTGGTAAGGATTCTGTACACCAGGAACAGATCAGCTCAATAGACAATGATCATAAAATTCACAGCTATTTGCGAAAGATTCAATTAATAATGAGATCTCATAAGTGGTATTCTTGAGATTGACAAAAAGATAATACCTTTCTCAAAGCAGTGGCAAGCTCACCGCGGATGAAATTTGCAGCAGCTTTTGTAGTCAAAGGAATCCCATTTCGAAATTGATACAGAGACACGTTTTTTTGTACATATTCCGTGAATTGAGCTCTGACAATTAAGATAGGGAGGAATCAAGAAAGAAAGTCTCAATAGAATTGCCAAATAACTATTAACTAGAGAGAAGTAATATGATTTGCTATTGTCATGTAGTAATTCAATGAGTATACCAATGAATCTCATAGGATGTAACATGAAAATAAATACAGAGGAAGTCACACAATTAAACTAGACAGGACTCTCTATTCGGGGCCATACTTTATAATATGCTTATTCTACACCTTTTGACCTTTCATGGTCATGTACTAAGATAAAATGGGTCATTCATCAATCCTCATGTACAACAAGTAGAGCTGAACCATTAATAGAATTTGTGTCCAATATGGATTATATGTATGCAACTAAAGAGATCGAGTCAACTGCATGACAATGTTTTGTTTAAACTACATCTGGAAACTATATATACAGAGCATCCATATATGTTGGCTTCAGATAATATTTTATTTTGTAGATAAGCTAAGTGTAGGCATAAGGCATAATGCTGAAACAGTGGGAAGACAGTCACTGAAATATCAACTAGACTTTATGTCTGGCTATCTACTGAAACAGTGGGAAGACAGTCACCGAAATATCAACTAGACTTTATGTCTGGCTATCTACTCAGCAGGAATAATATGGGAAACTATCATATAGGATACCGTTTACATGTATTCAAGTTGTTATTAGAAAATAATTAGCAACTCAGCTACATTGACTACCTACTTCATATCATATCTCAATTCTTTACGCTATGAAACTATAACAGTTTTCTAGATTCAAATGAATTGACCTTCACAACAAAATCACACATGACTTCCATCATCCATCCTTGTCATTGACCATAATTTCTCCATCCGAACAACTTCTAAGAAAAATAATGCATACGTGATAGGACTATGAGTTTAGCTTATTCTGGCGAAATACTAAAAAAATATACGGAGTAATTGTGATTGAACGGAAAAGGATCCGCCGTTATTAAAAAAATGGAGAATTCACCAGGTGAAAACTCACTGTTAATTCACCATATAAACCACAAAGAAAATAGCCTCTTTTGTCATCATAACCCATTACGACGTTGAGAGCTATCAAAGTTTCTAGCATGCATATCAGTTACCTTTTCACGTTGCAATAAATAAGTTTCTAGTGTTTGGATAGAGTAAAAATGATTCTATTAGCCGCAACAAAATGGATTCTGCTTATCCATTTAATTAAAATCCAATTAACATGTAAAATATTAAATGCCGAGAAACTGTCAAACACTATCTCACAGCTGATTACTTCCTAAATACAATGCCAAACACACCCAAATTCACAAACTACAAAACCATTAACCATCTGAATCTTATACTTTTCATATACAACATAAAAAACTAACTACCCATATTTCAAATTTTTCAAAATTGAAAAAAAAAATGGTTACCGATCACCAGCTTCACCACTAGCACCCATGAGCTTGTGATTATCAAGAACCATGATCTTGTCTTCATTGGATTTGTGTACTAAGATACTGTTCACTGCTGACGTGTCAGCTACAACCAATGCAAAATCTTTACCAACCATACCAAACACACACTCCATCTTCTTTTCTTTTCTTTTGTTTTTATGTCTTACTACTTTCTGATTGAGTAGTATTTTGATCTTTATAAATTTCTGTTACTATGTTTTTTTTAGTTTCTTGGGAAACAAGAAGAGATTAACCGGACACTTTCTTTTGGGCTCGGGCTTTCTATTTTGGTTTTGAAACATGATCTATACAAGCCCAAAATATCCAACAAACACATGGTTCTAAATCCACGTTACGAAATAAACTAAGGCGTCGAGTTTTTTATTCATCTCCGGCGCGCTAAGACGGGAAAAGTCGCGCTAAGACGTGAGGCGTGCCGAGTTTTTTTATTCATCTCCGGTATTATTATTATTATTTTTTAAATAAAAATAATTACATGTAAGGATAGTTTATTAACCTTATTCATTATGTACAACACTTTTTGTAAACTCGATATATATGAAATATGATATAAATATATAAATATTTTTATATTTTGTGTCGCCTTATGTCACGCCTTAAAAATGCAAAAGCTTCATCTTGACCGATAAGGTGTGAGGCTTGGTTATGCCGTCACGTCATGTCTCGCGCTATTTATAACCTTACAAACATGAAGACAAGTTTTAGTCATGTGTTCGAGCTTTTCAAGTCGAGCTAGATCGTAGTTGTTATTAGTTGAGCACAAACCGGCACATTGATTTTTTTTATTTTTATTTTTTTATGTATTTATTTTATTTTATTTTTATGTATTAGGTTGGGTTTTTTCATCACTTACACCTGAGGCCCCATCAGGGTGCGTTTAGGTGTTGTGTGAAATCAAGAAACACACACATATTCGGTGCCCTTCTCACCGAATAGGAGAGTGTGCAAATGTGGGCCTCATTAAATTTTTTATTATTTATTACGTAGTTTATGAATATGTGTGTGGGTCATTTAGTATATATGTTTATATATAAGTATATGTATTTTAATGAAATAGTAAGGAGGGGTGATTATTTGGGGTGAAAATTAAAGGTAAGCATTGGTCTAAGACATTAGCGGACTGGACCGGTAAAAACCGAAACTGTAATAGCCCACAAACCTAGACTGAAGACCGAAATGAATGTGTTCGGTCCGGACCGAATTGGTCTGGTCTAGTCCGGCCCTTTGGTCAGTTCTGTCGATTTTCTTGGTCGGTCTCTGTCGATTTACTCGGCCCTAATGAAAAGTGAGAGGGACTGAAGGGAGTATGCTTTGAATAAAACCAATTTAAAAATGTACGAATTGATCACCACCACACCACAACACAACATTGATCTATAACACTCCATAGAGTAGAATCCTTTTTTACCATTATACCCTCGTACTCACCGCTCTCTCTCACATCCACCGAGCATCTTCCATTTCAGGTTCCAATTCTAAATTCCCTTTCTTTTTGTATATTCCCTAATTTTCTCTTGTCACCCTTTGCTGTAATTTTCAACTTATTTATTATAGAAACTAATTGGCTCTATGTTTTAATGGCAATTGGTATTTTCTTGTGGTTTTAGTAAAAAAAATTCCGAACTCTTGTTGAATTTGGTTTGGACCCGGTTTGAGTTTGTGTGGCGGTGGGTTCAAACCCCGTAGATTAGTCGGCCGAAAGGTCAGAAACTGTGGTTACCCAAATAAAAAAGAAAAAAAAAAAAAAATGTTTTGATATTTTTGGGGTATTAGACATTTGTTTTGGTTTTGAGGGGTGTTTAGATGTAACGCCCCTCAAAGCCGAAAGCAATGGACTACTCCGGTATCCTTCCGGAGTAAAGGGTTCAACTAAAAAACCATGGTGAAAGGATACTAGTAATAGCCAATCACTTTAAGCTTATAAACAACTCAAATGTCCTATCTCATACCGATGTGGAACGGGTTGTTACATTATTTTGTCAGTTATGGGCATAAGCTCGCCTTTTGGGTTATGGTCTTATGAGCTTTTCCAAATTTCAAATAACTGAATAAGCATGTAAGCTGGCAAATTAAGCTAATCCAAACTCCCCTTAGTCATGGTATGTGCATAAGCATGCTTTCAATACGAGAGTTTGATTTGGTTAAATGTTGTTATGAGTAATTATGGTGGTTTCTAATGCGTACTCGCTCCACATTTAAAAAAAATAGTATAGATATCGCTCACTTTTAATGCTAAATTGAACACTTTGTGCTATTATGGCTGCTCGGTTATTTTTTTCCAGTTTCCATTTCTAGACAACCAAACAATTCAAACTTGGCCATGCTAACTTGTTTATTTCGTACGTCGGATTCTGTCTGTGCAACAAGCAAACATGTTTGTGCTGTATCATTTTCCATCTGCTGTTACATTAGTGTTTGTGAGTTTATGTTAGCTTTCAGGTTCTGCGTAAGTACTTAACTTAGAAAGTTGTTAACCTAAGCAGGTAAAAGAAAGCGATAAAAGGGAGATGGTTGACTCAGTATCATCGAACCCTACTTCTGTAAGTCTTCCACCTAATGTTAATGATGTTTCTGCTGGTGGACCACACACACCTGCAGCTCGGCGGTTACCCTCTCTCAGAGTGACAACCGAGTTCGATAGCGACTCGCGTCTTTTCTTCAACAAGGTTTCTTGCAAGTTGTTCGACAGTCTTGCCAAGCTCAAGCTTTCGTTTCATAACAACAACAAGGGACATGTCTCTGATCCTCAATTAACCTTCACCTCTAAACACGTTTCCTGCTACTACGACATCCAAGAAAACAATGCACTCATTAATAGCTCTCTCGAGATAGCTCCTGGTTTGAACGTTACTGCAGCTCATAATGTTAGGGTATGGTATTTCTCTACATCTCGATCATTATTTATAATTCACTCACATTTAGAGATCAACTGATAATACTGTTTTATGCTATTTTTCAGGAGAAGGTAGGAGAGGTGACGATGGTCGCTGATCTTGCTCCTGCTTGCAAACTCGAGTTGACTTCTCAACTTCCATCTGTTGCTGGTTTGGTCAGTGTCTGTTCGTCCATCTTTATGGCACTAACCTTGAGCTCTTATGAAATATATGTAAAGTAAGTCTTCTTTGTGATGTAGCCAAAAGCAACCTTAAGATTTCCCTATGGTGAAGTGTCAGTAGAGGAGTATGAGAATCAGGAAGAGGAGGAAGTAGCAGCTCCGAAGTTGGCAGTTAGTGCATTGTTCAAAGGTCAACTTCTTAATGGAATTTGCAATGCTCAGTATATGAATGATAATTTGAATTTAAGATACGCTTACAAGGTATTAGTACTTTCTAGTCCCCCATTGAGTGCATAATTTGAATCTAAAACCTTTTGTTATATAAGCTAATTTTTGTTTGTTGTTGCAGGATGAACAAACAACCTTTATCCCAAGCGTTTCTCTGCCGTCAAATGCAGTATCTTTCGCATTCAAGCGTCGTTTTAGTCCTTCAGACAAGTTGAGGTGAGCCTAGGGTTGTATCTCTTGGAACTTATCTTTTGGATATGCTTCTCGCATTGACCCTATTAACTCATAGTACCATAGGCAAGTGAAGATATGATAATGGCGATGTGGTATAAGATAACTTCAAATTGATAATGTGGATGCAAATTAGGACCAGGTGTTTATGATGAGGTCCTCCCATTTAGTTTAGTTTATTTGTTTTTATTCTGCATTATTAAATTTGAAAAATATTACATTATATGAACACCTGATTTCTGACATCTGAAACTTATATACTTGTGCTAATCCATCAAGTGAAGATGCGTTCAGTTAGTATCTCCATTTGTGTTATACTGCTATATCTGAATTTCTGTACGCTGCTAAACTGTAGCAGACATTGGTATGTATGTATCGTTTGGTAGTTCACACTAGCTGTCATAATTAGACAACATGGATATCGCTTAACAGGATGGAAAAATTATTTGCTTCATATTACCAGACAATATCTCTGCTCAATCTGGACCACAATTTTAATGAAATTTGCTTTAGATGTTATTTTAGATTTTTTTTTTTATCAGTATATATTGAAATATGTACAAAGAATCATCTGGTGTTAGTAGTAATCTTGCTGGTATTTATGTATTTTCAGCTATTTTTACAACTTTGATACGAATTTCTGGAGTGCTGTCTTTAAACACACTGTTAGCAAGGACTACAAAGTTAAAGCTGGTTATGACTCAGAAGTACGATTAGCTTGGGCGTCTATGTGGGTATGTTTCATCTACCATTACTGAATTTACTGATTTTTTCCTCATTACCAGCTCTATTTTCACTTTATTTTCTTTATATTATATCACTACTATACCTGTGTTCCGTATGGTTTATGAGGATGTGGCTTTACAATAAACTGTAGGTTGGTGATGAAAATGGGAAAGCCAAAACAGCACCAATGAAGACTAAGGTGCAGTTGATGCTTCAAGTTCCACAAGATGATATTAAATTGTCGGCCGTGATGTTCCGTGTGAAAAAGAGGTGGGACATTTAATTCAACTGCCAGCCTGGAAGCGGATCACAAGTGCTTTTAGGTTACCGCCTACCGGTACCACATTTTCAATTCGAAGGAATCCTGTGATATGTGTATTTTTATAGATAGTTGTATTTTGCTGTTATTAATATTTCTGAAGCTGGTGTAAGGTATTATTGCTTTTTTCTAATCCAATCTTTTTGTTCTTCTTTATGTTTGATTTATACCTGTTTTTATTAATTTGTAAAAAGATATAGGTTCTTTATAGGTCTCATACTCGCATTCAACACTGCAGTACAGTTCCACAAGATATATTTGACAACAGAAAAATAAAAACTACAGTACAGTTCCACAAGATATAGTTGACACAATATGAGCACTTTATAAGTTACATATGTGGTAATATACTAATATATGAGCACTGATCAGCCGTATATTTACCGTTATAAGTGAGAAGACAATAATATGCATGGTAAACTACAACTCAGTTTCAAAGACGCGTGCAACAAGGATTCACGGAGTGAGATATCTTTGTAATTACATATATGGTACTGTAAGGACAGCGTCTAATCACGCGTACCAGTGAGAATGTATTCAACAAAGTATGAGGATGATTACATGTTTCGTATATATGTTATTGTTACTCTTATTTATCATTTAGAGGTCTGAAGTCTATCTACCATTGCTTTAATCATGGATCGAACTATATTTGTGATACTTTTCATGTAATTGTGTTACTTTTTCATATGTGGGATGGATCAGTAGAGATATTTTGAATACAAGGTACAAGTAAAATACATACTGAGCCGAGTAACCGGTTTATAACCAAAACTAGATTTTCCAGAACCAGATTTTGTACCACAAAGCTCAATACATACCATAACTTCTTTCATTACCAATAACTTTAAGTTGATAACCAGCACTATCCATAAAATTTGTACAATTGGTAATGACTCAAAACACAACAAACTAACGGTACCCAGTCAACTTGTCAAACTGTGATCTTACTAGTCTTGAGCTATCTGTATTACAAGCAAAACACCAATATTGATTACCAATTGAAGTCCAATTGTCAGACCCTGATGTGAGTATTTAACCATACACTGCCTTGTATACACAAAGAATGGGAAAACGTCATATTCCCAGCCTCTTGACACCACATTCTGAGCAGAACTTGGAAGTCTCGCGCAAATATGGGGAACCACATTCATCACAGAACTTTGCAGGGCTGGTTGGCTATAATAAAGACATGCAAGAAACATAAATAACTTTTTATCTATAAGTTGGTGTGATATATAAGATAGAAAAGTTAAGGGGCGAAAATTAAGTTAAGAACAAAAACATCGCCAGAAAAAGTTGAAAGGTTAAACTGCTAAATGGGTCAAAGTTTTGAGGATTAAACTATTATTAACCCCTAAAAAAATAGAAATAAAACAAAGAGAAACATTACCAGTACATGCAATCGGCCTCCAAGGTGCAGTGGTTGTAAACAACCCATCTGGTGAGACATGGTAGGGGTACACTGAGTATGGCCGAGCTCAGGAAGGTGTGAGGATGAACCACATTGGTTATGTTGAGAATATTGACCATGACTTATAGATTGATGGTTCTCGCTCACGATATGATATCGACCCTGTGGAAGACTTTGCATATGTTGTTTTGATGGTGTCTGTTGTGGATTATGTGGCTGAATGATATTATAACAAAAGATAAGAGAAAAATAAATGCACCATTTCATGCTAAATTACTCGGACTAAAATTTCAAAAAAGAAAAAAATATATATATGATATATGATTAAAAGAAATGAATCTTACTTCAGTAAGAGATTGATAGTCTTGAGTAACAGACATTGGAGAAGAATTATCAGCACCAGGAAAATTCTAAAATGGAATATGTTAAGGGATAATTTATATTAGCATTAAAGGGAAAGAGGTAAAGTAACAGAAAAAATAGCTTAAACGGACACGGGTCTAATGGGTCAAACAAGTCCAAAGTCGCCCAAAATGTATTTTAATGCATATAACCCTAAGTCATATTTACACGAAAAATTATTTAATTATTGCAATCATATTTGGCGCACTATTTAATTGACTCGTTACCCAACCGCGACCTGAGTACCAGACCCACCCATTGTGTCACCTCTGAAAATCAGGATTAAACTTACAGGGAAACCAGAAATGCTTGAAACAGGATTCTGTCCAGAACGCCTATACTTGTGCCTTGGAGCATAAAATTTGTAGTCACGAGGAGAGACTGCCACATCACTTCGACCAGTCAACCTCTTAAACCTAAATTTTGACACATATAGTCATATCAACTATGACTGGATAAAATCTTATAGTCTGAATCTTTTTCCTAAAGCGATACAAATAATGAAAATACGGTGTATGGTTTTCGAAAGCACAATAATTGTATAAATCTTGTGCAATCAATAAAATTATGAATGATACAGTATTAGTCAACACTTGAACTTACCACTCTGCATCATCTATACGTGCAATAGTTGGCTTCTCGATAATATCCAAACCATTAACTACTACAAATCGAACCCGCTTCTCTTCTTGTATTACTAATTCAGGAAATCTTGACCTTGTCTCAAAAGAGGTTGCAAGTTCCCGTCTTTTGAAAGTGTAAGAACCTGCTCTCCGTAATAAATAAATTAATGCCAAATTTCATCATTCAATCGATCAAATCACATAACTTTGTGTTAAACTCGCAATTTGACACTAAGAATGACAAAAGTTTAGGGGCTAAACCATTGCAAAAAAAATTAAAAAATTCAAAGGGTTAAACCAACGAAATGGAGAAAGTGTAGCAGTTTGTGTTTTACTATTTGCTGACCCTTAATTATTTACAAACTAACGAAATAAATAGTATATACCTTTTCTAGGAAATTTCTTTGCAAGTTTCCTATACAACCCACCAGCAGCTTCAAGTGCCACTCCAAAAGTCTTTTCGCTCATACCATCCAATGAAGATAGTCTCATATTTACCTCATTAACCATAGTTTCATACATATTTGCCACATACATTAATGGCAATACAAACCGTGGATCACCTTCATATTGAACGTCTCTTGCTTTTCTCTTGCTAATATCTTCTTCCACAGATTGAGATATACCACTAGTCTCAGAATCCGTTACTTCAACTACATGTGAACTAATGAAGTTATCCACAACAAAATCCACAAATCTGGCTCTTGCTGTTTCTAATGGTGAAACGTCTATAAAAGAATGAAGCCGAATAATCTTTTAGTCATTTAATAATAATTTATCAGGTGAAAATAGAATAAGAGATTAAAGATACCATTGAGTGACATAATATCATATGCATTCCTTGAAGAACCATTACTATCAAGGCTAGAATGACCTCCATCAACCCCTACATTGTGATGTGCTAAATTATGCTGGTAGCTTTCATGCATGCAATCCTGCATTATGAGGACAAACATTTATACGGACAAAGTACATTAAGATATAAACAACATTGTTTTGTGACCCTTGAGGGGTCTTTGGGTGCGTGATGTGATAATCCGGTAATCAATTTTATATAAGCTACTTAAAGTCTGAGTTTTAGCCCTAATAATATAAGTTGATATCCACAATCAATGCCCTACTTCTAACAATCAAAGAATTTGGAAACAAATTAATTAGATAATCGGTTTTCAGACGTAATCCCAAACACCCCTTAAGATATGATATAGGTATCACTGTATCAGGATACCAGAACTATGAAGTGCATATGAAACTGTGTGTTCAAATGGTGAACAGAACTTTTAAATATCAGATACATTATTACAAAAATTTATGCATCAGAGGTAGCATATAATAAAAATCTGTAAACAATATTAGAAACTCACAACTGCACCAGATTCATCTTCATTGTCTAAGCTTTCGTTGTTAACAGAATCACGGTCAACCATGGGTTCAATAATTTCCCCTGAACGTCGATCCACACTATTAAGATCATGCAATGATTCCCCATCTATGTATGCATCAGCTGATCTTAAATTGTACTGCTGAACCGGAACTCTACTCCCCATCTATTCATACAAATTACTTCACCAACAAATACCCCAAATATCAAAATCCCACAAACTCAAACACCTTCTATTTTGACCTCAAAACGTACCGTCTAATCATAATCTACTCATTTCACCAACCAAAATGAAAAAACCCGTAAATTAAAACACGCCCTTATATTCTAATTCCCATCCACCTTTAAACTGCATCAGCTGACATCAAATTGAATCCTGAAAACCAAATACCCACAGAATTAACACACACTCTTATAATCTAAGGAAGTGTTTTGATTAGCTTATTTAACGGGCTTATTGAGATTTGAAAAAAAAGCCAATAAGCTCACTTTCCTCGACTTATTAGCTTATCATCTTCAACTCATGGCTTATTTAAGTCCATGAGTTGAAAACGATAAGTGAGCTTATCGTCTTTTTCCAAATCTCAATAAGCTCGTTTTACAGCAAATCCAAACACCCCCTAAATTCCCATTCATTTATCATACAAACATTTTCACCAACCAAACCCCCCAATATCAAAAACCGGAGACAGGAGGGGGCAGGATGGGCACGTGACCAAAAAAATTGCAATGCAAATTTTTTAAAATATCTTAACTATTTTTGTAATTTGCCCTCTAACGAACCGATTTTTTTTATTATTATTATTATTTTCCCCAAAAATTATCAAAGTTTGCCCTCTCGACCAAAAATTATCAAAAAGTCAAAAACCCATAAATAAAACCTCAAACCCCCAAATAAAAACACATCTATATCCTATGATTACATCAATTTAGAACCCTAAAAAATAAGAACCCACAAAACTAAACACTTATTTCTATGATCTAACAAATACCCTTGTTCTGTTTCGCAAAAAGATCAAATCTTTGACTGAAAAGATTAGATATTAGAGATGGGTATTGATGGAGTTAAGGAAAGTTGAGTTTGAAAGATGTAACAAACTTAACGGCTATTTATAGATTAGTATTAAGGAAGTCCAAACCTGAAAGATGGAGCAGATGCCGAGCCTGTGTGAGTGATGTCCGTACCACCTACCAAACCGGAAAGATGGATCGTTTTCTAGTGTCGGTACTACTTGTGTCAAGTTACATATTTGCCCTTGTGGAAAATCCCATTAAAAAACGATTTTAGGGAGTGTTTGTTTAGGCTTCTATAGCAGATTATTAGCAGGCTTATGGCTTATTTTGTTTTGTATATAAGCAGGTTATGAAAGCCGAAATAAACATCCTCTTTGATTTTTGTAAATGTCGTAAAAAAGTTTCTCTTTTTGAAAATTAGTTGGTGTTTTATTTAGTTTTATAAATACATCACTTTATTTCTTTCTTTTCAGTAGTGTTGACAACTAAAAACCGTCATCAAGAAAAAAGAAAAACAAAAAGAAAAACAAACCGTTAGAAACTACTTTTCACGTTGCATTGCGCAAGTATAATACTCCTTCCGTTTTTTTTTTTTTTTTTTTTTTTTTTTTTTTTTTTTTTTTTTTTTATGTTGTTGTTGTGAATAACACAGCAACTTTACCATATTGCACCTAATACTCCCTTCATCCCAAATTAATAGTCCTTCAAAAAAAAAAAAAAAATAGTCCTTTTTATTTTAGGTTGTCCTAAAATTATTGTCCCTTTCCAAATATAGTTGTTAATAATGTAGCAAGTTTATCATATTGCACTTAATGATACTAAAAATTACAAACATCATTCAAAGATTTAATTAATTATATAAGGGTAAAACTGTCATTTTGTAAAAAAGTAAAAAAGATAATGTAGTAATGACTATTTTTTTTTTTAATTGTGTGTTTTTGTGGGAGGAAAGTCTTTCTTAATTCTGCTTACCCTTTTCTACAAACATTTACCATATATGATTTTTTGTTTTATTCTTTTTTAGGTGGATTCATGTTTTCACTTTAATCAAATTCTTAAATAATTGCATAAAGGTAAAACTGTTATTTTACTAGTAAACTGTAATGATTACATTTAATTAAATAAATAAATAAAAACTGTTTTTCAACATATTATGTCGAATGTAAAATTAACTACAGTACTAGTATTTGTTAATAGTCTCAAAATAAATATGAATAATAGATCTTAGGGTACTTATAAAGAACCAATTTCTGTTACTCTACAGCATTTTTTTTTTTCTTTTTTTCTTTTTCAGAAGCATTCTGAGTGTCCTGCAGAAGCATAAATATTAACCAACTCAAAATGTATGTTCTTGAATCTTGAGGATGTAATCTAACTGGATTTAAATCATAATTACATGAGAAGCAGAGTTCTGTGATCTTTATTCATTTGATATACTTTTTATATAAATGAATGAATTCAATGATACAGTCGCTTACAATTACAAAAATCTCTCAAATTTGAGAAGGAATATGCTACAAGAAATTTTTAACTATAAGTTAACCTAAGACGCACATAACCTAGCTCTCCTAACTAACAATTCAACTACCCGTAACTGACAGAAGCAGCAGAAGATGCTTAGCACCTACAAAACCGCCCACTAAGTGGCTTTTGTTGTGGAGACTTTCAAGGACCCCGCACCCATGCCAAAGAATCATAGGCAAAACTTTGATACTGTTCTTTCTAGTTGCAACTTACAACAACTCATTTTACTGGCAAAACTTTCTCAATGGCTTCCAGCAGGAAATATCTGAACTAAGACCATAGTATTTTGACTTCAGCGTGAGCTCCAAACTGCAAACATATACAGAGCCAAGGCATGAATCCCATTAATACTTTGCTATGAAAGCAAACTTGATGGCGATGCTGCCAAAAGAAAAAAAAAATCATGTAACTGAAACACTTGGTCACTGAGGTGTCTGATAAGAGCCAGTTACACACACTAACATCTATTACTTGGAACAAATATGAACTTTAGAGATATATTAAGAAGTAGTAAACTAATGCATACCACATACAGAAACTGGACTATGCTGAAAGATGATGGAATCCTTGAGGCAGGATAGAAGCTTCTTTTTCACACTGCATGGAGAAGAAAAACCTTGATTAGGAAGCAAAACCCCAATCATTGTTTCACAGGATTAATTGTACTAAAGACAAGTGCATCCAGAGACATCCTCGAGGGTGGGCGAGGGACCCAAAATTTTCAGGGGCCCCAAAATTTGTCCCGTTAACAACGATATACATGTGTACACATATTTTTCACGAAGAAAATAGCAATTAGCTGAGAAAATATCTTAAATGAGTCATATGTTGAGCGTATAAATAGCTAATGTGCCTTAAATCTTGTGAAACAGCGACACTTTTAATATACCATCAATTTTTGAGGGCCTCATTATGAATTTTTTCGCCCAGGGCCCCCAAAAACTCGGGGACGGCCCTGAGTACATCTAAAAGGGATATGCCAAACAAAGACAAAGAAAGTGAACATATTTAATCTGCGTCATGAATCTCATCAATCAACTAGCATACGTAAATGAGCTACTTAAAAAAGAGCTGATTGAGTCCATGATATTATAATTTGGGTCGTAATAAGTTGATTATAGGTTATATAGCCAAATCGGTTGATAGTTTGGTATCACGATCCACCAGGTCAATCATCCTAACCATTTTTATCCACAGCCCATTTGACCATATCTTCAACAAATACCCATTACACATTATAACCAAATCATCCAACACAGCCTATCCAATTTCCGCATCTACTAAGTGATTTTTTTAAAAGCCTGCAATTGATATGTGACACCTTACCATGTAAGTTCCTGTACTGTTCCATGCGATGAAGTACAGGCATAGTACTAAACAAAGTAGACACATGACAGAAAGGTGAATGGTCCACATCTAAGGATGTAACTAGGTTAGGAAATTTCAAACATGAATGGATAAAAGGGCAATGGTACTTCAGCACGAACCAAGCAGCTAACCTTAACTTGAATTTGGAAGAAAAAGACATTATATAGCTTTGTTGTAAACTTGTAATCTACCAAATATCAGCATGACACAATATTTAAGTAAATCATTCACAATAAGTATTCCAGCTCTCGGGGAGATGGATAGGCTAATACCTATGGTTGAATCCTATACTAGTCTACAACGTTCAGCACTAAGCCACTAAGGCACGATGGAATGGCTAACTACCTAGCTCGAATCATCATATTGGTCAACAATGTCCAGGACTATATGCATATACACACATTTATATTTATATACATTCATAAGTAACAGAAAACTCACTTCATAATCAATGATATTCAAGGAGCCTCTTTAAGTGTACCAGATGAAATCCGTGGCTGTGAGACAAAGAGACAGAGATGTACAACTCTATCAGTATACTCGCAAAAGATATCCCTAAGTTCATGAAAGCTCAAAAGTTGATCACATTCACTTCTTACTTATTTCATGTATAAAGTAAAACATGATGACAAGTTTATCATACCTTAGTTCAGCGCTGAAGAAGGCGTGATCCACATTTAGAGATTGTGTGAACCCAATCTGTTAAAATCACGCACCTGGATCAGGAACTAAGTATCACGATACCCATGTGTACCGAGCTGTAAGCAACAAGAAGTTTCTCAACTTTTTGTATCAAAACCATGAATCCTAAACACTATTCACTTATTCCATTCATAAGTTGCCTTCCAACCATCTCGCTTTGCAGTTCCTCGGCTTCTCTTGTATTACCAAGCTCATAATACTTCTTCACAAGACAACCATAAATAATATCATCAGGATGAACACCATTTGTGATCATCTCGTTAAAAAAGTTTCTTGCTTCCACGATTCGACCACATCTACAAAGCCCACAAATCAAAGACGTATAGGCTAAAAGATCAAACTTCATACCACTTTCCACCATTCTATCCCTTAAATCCAACGCTTCTTCTACATTCCCATTTTTAAAGTTACCATCAATCAAACATGTATAAGCAGTTATATCTGGAACAAAACCCTTTACCACCATTTCATCAAAAAGTTTCACAGCCAGTTCTATTTTATCATTTTTACAAAGCCCGTCAATAAGAGCTGTATAAACAACGATATTAGGCTCCAACCCAACACTTGGCATTTTATAAAAATGGTCTAATGCCTCTTGGACATTTCCAAGTTTACACAAACCATCAATTAAAACACTGTATGTCACAACTGATGGGCTCATACCTATATCAATCATTACTTGAAGCGTTTTAAGAGCTTCTTTTGGTTGCCCGGATTTAAAATATGCATCCATGATCGTCGTGTACAACACAAAATTTGCATCAGTACCACATTTCTTCATTTCCCTAAGTACAACTTTAGCATCTTCAAACTTTTTATCATTGCACAGTCTTAAGACGAGAGTACTATATAGCAATAAGTCTGGTTTGATGTTTTTGGCTTCCATTTGTTCCCAAATATCCATAGCTTTACTTATATTTTTAGATTTTATATACCCGTGAAAAAGTGTCGTGTAGCTTTTTATGTTAGGTGATGATATACCTGTTTTTAGCATTTCATTAAAAAATTCCTCGGCTTCCTTCATTTTACCTTCTTTAGTAAGCCCATCAAGTAACGCTGTACAGGTAACTGTATTAACCGTAACACCTGCCTCAGACATCTCCTTGATCAACTTCACAGCCTCCTCAATCTTACCCGCTTTACAATTTGCATCAACTAAAGAAGTATATGTAAATTCATTGGGAAACAGACCAACCCGTCTCATATCCATGAAAAACTTGAGTGCTTCTTGCATCATTCCTTCTTTACAAAAAGCATCGATAAAAGTACTGTAAGTTACAACATTCGGTTTCAACTCACTTTTCTTCATATAATGAAGAAACTCAAACGCTTGTGGCATTTTCCCAAACTTACAGAAACAGTTTATCAACGCGTTGTACGTGATCACATCTGGCAAGCAGCCGGCCTTCTTCATGTCATTATATATACACATTGATTCAGCTAACTGCCCAAGCTTACCATACCCATCAATAAGTGAATTATAAGTGACAATATCAGGTGTAACGCCCAACATTTTCATATCAGCGTAAAGCTGTCGTGCACCTTCCACGTCACCTTCTTTACACAAATAATCAATCATAATATTGTAAGTAAATACGGACGGTTTAATACCAGCCCCAATCATTTCCTTGAAAAATTTCTTAGAAAACTCACCTTTGCCCGTTTTAGTCAATCTACCCAAAAACGAATTACACGAATGAGGTTTAGGCAAAACCTTAAACGTCCTCATCCTCAAAAAACACTCATTCGCTTCCTCAAATTTCCCTAATTCCACCAACACGTTAAACAGCGTGTCAAACACACCCCACCCAAAACGACAAGTATTCCTCGTCGACCACATTACATCAAACACATCACAACCAGGCAAACCAATACCCGAACTAACAAAATCCCGTAAAATGCAATGCGCATCGCTATAAAACCTATGAAAAAACAAAACATGAACAAGTATACAATACCCTTCACTAGTATGACAAAACCCGGGCCTCATTTCCGCCCATCTAAAAAACTTCAAAGCTAATAAAGGCTCATCTTTTAACTCCAACAAAACCCTGGAAACCCAAACGGGCGCTAAAACCGAATCAAACAATCTCCTAATCCTAAAATCATCCCATTTCTCATTCTTAACAATCTCACAAAAAGATTCCCTATCAATACCCATTTCGTCACAGTTCGCTTTAGTCGAATACGGGTACCGAAACAAACACAAAAAAGTACTAATGCAAAACAAGAAAGTACATGATGGAGATGATAATGAACAGTTATACAAGATTATATTGTTGGGGTTTAATAAAGATTGAGACTTTAATGTTTTTGAGGTTAGTAATGAGCTTACATGGTAATTATGGTATGTGGGTTTTGATGTTCTTGTTTTTCTTGACATGATTAAAAGGTTGTTTCTAAGAAAGATGAACATCGTTTGTTAAAAGATAAGGTTTCCATTCATTTCTGATTTGATTTAAGGTTTTAGTGATGATTTAGGGTTTTAGTTGCTTCAGGTGATGAAGATGGTGAAGTTAGGGTTTAGTAGAAGACAGTAGTCATCAGGGTTCAAGAAGACAAACGGCATTGACTAGTGTGAGACTGTCATTTGGGTCGGGTCGGGTTTTACCCGGTTTGAATTGGGGTTTGTTGGGCTAGATGTAAATAGTGGCCCAATATTGTGATAGACTAACTAGGCTAATAATGATCCATTGATCCATTCAGCTAAAAACATATGGTCGAAGTGATGACCAACAAACAAAACACATAAACATACTTCATTTGATACCACCATAACCCATAATATATACGTCACACACACACAAACAAACAAAAAGGTTGGTGTTCTGCGCCACCAAACGGGTGCAAAAAGTGGGGAGCACGCGCAGCGTGGGATGATCGTAAGTACCTTAACGTGTCAAGAGGGAGATCACGAGTGATGAAACACACCATTTACGGATGGTCTAAAAGAGAAAATCTAACACAATTTTTTGAAGAGTTTAGAAGTGTCATTGTTCTTGCATAAAAGTGTGGGTCATGCTTAAAAGTTGGTGGATGATTGACATGTGTGTATCAAGAAAACAGCTAAAGAATGAGTTGTGCGTCTTGTATTTCTTTGCTCAAAACGTAAAAAAGGAAAAAAAAAATGAATTTTACACGAATCGGTGCGAATAATGTTAACAACCATGAAAGAATGAGACACTAACACTTTCATGGCTTTGTTTGACTAGTTGTTTTTGTGATGAATAAATGTGTTTTTGACACCTTACACGTTGTGTATATATTCTTTTTATAAACACTTCATGCTCAACTCTCTCAAGTTCTTCTCATGTTAGTATGTTGAGAGTGAGAGAAAATTAACTAGTCTCGCTGTCTCGTATTTAATTTGAAAATGACCTCACTATATTGTTTCTTTTTATTTTATTGGTTCAACATGACCAAACATGAGAGACAAACATTAAATAATCTTTCTACAAATAAACCACATAATGGCCAAACAATTATCTAGTTTATTTATAGTATCATCCCCCCTACTTTCTAATATTAGCCCTTATGATGTGATATATTGTACTTTTTTTATTGTTAAATAAAAAAGTAAAATACATCGTTTGTCCCTAAAGTTGTATCAAATTTGCATGATTAGTCCCAATTTTGAAATAAATACATAAGAGATCCCCCAACGTCTCAATTTTGATTCTCCGTTGATCCTTTTGACTAATGTCTATTAGTAAAGAGTGGTCATAGGCATCACGTGACTTTCACGTGAGGGCATTTTGGTCATTTCTAATCTTTATCTTTTTATCTTTTTACAAGCTTTGTCTTTTTTTCTTTTTTAAGCTTTGCTTTATAATTTTTGTCCAAACCCTTATCATCATATTCTCCTTTTTCTCTCACTTCAACTCCAAAGTAAATACCAACAATAGTATCATCACCATCATCATCTTCGACGTCCACACCAAATTCAATGTTAGTCGTCATTATTTTTCGAAAAAAATGCACATCCATCATTTTTCATCTTCTAGTATCAACAACATATCCACACTTAATCAATTATCATCAACAAAATCATCTTCCATTACAAATAATAAACCCACACAAATCAACAAGAAATACATTTAACAAACTCACTTGATGGACTCACCCTAACAACAAGAAGGAATACTATTAAATCGACCACCATTACCACCATGTCGTTGATGCTTCACCAGAGAAGCCACATGTTGTGCCTTGCCGGAAGATCCACATCGCAGCCTTCGTATTTTTTGTGCTTTTTTGATTTTCGGATCATTTTGATTATAACTGCAAGTAATCATTAGCATTAAAAGAAATTGTGACATTCATTGGTGAGGTAATAAAGACGACCATTGAATTCAAGAATGAACTCAAGAAGGCGAATGAAGAAATTACTTGTAAACTACCTCAGTTAGATGTAAATGACGTTGATAACTCGGATTTCTTCAAGGAGTTGGATCTCGCTAAAAGGCTCATTGGAACCATCAAATTGAAGGTTAGTAAACATTATAGTCGCAACAAGATGTTAAAAAAAAAAAAATCAACTTGAATATGTTGTTGAAATTGTTTGAAGTCAGTCTAACCCACCAAATCATATCACAAATGAGTTGCATTGCGGGCAGGACGATGCTAAAACAAGTGAAATCAACTCCAAGACCACTGAAATCAACACAAATGGAGGAGACGTCGTTGCATCTCCAGATAAGTCCTAATTTCAACTAAATGCGATTTCTCTTTGGAATTGGGACTTTCTTTATTTGAAATCAAGTATGTTAATGTTTAAATTAAGTTTGTAAATGTTTTTACAATGCATTACATTTTTATCATAGTGACTTTTTTTCTAAATAAAGGAGAAAGGGCATATAAACAACTTGATATTGCTTTTTGTTATATGGATTTGTTTTAAAAATGCAAGTTTAAGGTTTTTGTTTTTACAAAAATGATTCTTTTAAATAAGTTGATTGTCTCTTTGTTACAAATTTTGTATTTATTAGTGTTGTTGATTAAGTTGTTTAAACTCATTTAAACCATGATATTATATCAAATAAAACCATATCAGATACAACTAAAGAAGTAACCATGATTCTAAATTAAAAAAAGCTTATCTTCATCTTCAACCTATTTTTCTTAAGATATTTTAGTTTTCTTTTAAATCAAACTCATCCAAGATATTTCATTTTTCTTTTATATCAAACTTATCCTAATTCCTAAACAAAATGATCATAGATTGATGGTGAAACACTCTTGGAAGTAATCATTAGCACTATCGTCATCTTGTTTCACTTCATGTGACCATTTTGTCCTCACGCGAAAGGCACGTAAAAAGTGTAACATGCATTGTCTAACAGATGTTAGTCAAAGGGACTAGCGGAGAAGCAAAATGGAGACGCTAGGGATGTCGGCGTACTTATTTTGAAATTGGGACTAACTATGCAAATTTGTTACAACCTTAAGAGCATTGGATACGCTCGTGCCATCGTTCTGGTGCCGTGGGAAAAAAAAGTGTTGCCACGTCAGCAAAAATCTCCACGGCACCACATTCTGGCTGTAACCCTTGGCACCAGAAAATGTGGTGCCGTCGTCCATTCTTTTCCTTTTTTTCATAAAATAAAACATATACAATATTAACGAAAATAAACTTCATTAATTAAAATTTAAAAAAAAAACAAAACATTACATTAATAAAATAAAACACATTACATTAATAAGTACACTAGTTACTACTTACTAGTATATCATTTATCCCAAAAGATTAAGTTATAAAGGCCCAATATGAAATACAATTTTGGATGAATGTTTGACAAGCCCAACAATTAAACCTGACAAGCCCAACAATTAAACTTATTCAACACCCAAAAAAAAAATAGAAAAAGGCCACCGCGTGGGCTGGCTACCACGGCGCGAGTGACCGTGGTGCCACCCACAGTACGGTGCGCCATCATTCATTTTGGGCTGGTGGTGAAAGTGCAAGCGACGGCACCACCGTACCTCATGCTATAAGGAAGAATGGTGTATTTTATCATAAGAGGGTACACTAACAACACCTATTTACCTTCACTCGGGCATACTAGGCCAAAGCCCATCGATGTTTGATGCGTAAAATCTCGTTTTAATATTTATTAAACCAAATCTAACAAGACTTACCAACACGAACAGGTACTTACCAACACTCTCGGTGAGTATACCTGTTCGTGTATAGTATAGACTCGGTTAAACTAGGTCGTTCGTTGGAGCAGGGGAATTACAAGTGTTTAAAAAGTAAATAAAATAAAATGATAACTGTGTTTGAAATCCTCACGATTATGAAAATGATTTAATAACTAAATAATGAGATATAAAATTACAAACAAATAAAACGGAGCTGTAAATCAACAAGATAAAAGATGTGCTCACCTAATTACCCTTCTATCCTATCAATGACATGAAAAATGAGTGCAATGTCCAACTAGCAATGTCTTGGTGAGTCTTTAGTAGTGTAAGTCTAATTACATGAGTTAGTCCCTACACACTTCCTCTAATAACTACCTATCTCGACGGACGTGGGACCTAGTTATTGTCTTAGCATTAAATTCCTTAACTAACCTATATGACTTTGTTTTTGTATGTTCATCACGCACTTAGTTACTAGCTAATTTGCTAGTTAACCGTATCTTAAACCATATCGTGTACTACATTTAACGTCGATAGGTCAATAACCAATATCCTAACCACTAAGGGATACCGATTAGTATATTAATGACTCAAGTACTTTAATTTTCAGTAAGTACTTTAATTTCCAGTATTCTAACTTAATAATAAACTGCTCTCAACACGTAGTAATGATAAACTCAAAGGAGTAAGTATAAAACCGCATATAAATTATCCAAACAACCCTAGTTTAACGAAACAAAACATGTCATTAATATGAAAGAGTTATAAATAGGATAACACAGAAGGGCTTAGCCTTCCACAACACAAGATAAACAAATAACAATCAAATTCGATAAATTGATCTAACTTACTAATAAACTGTTCTCAACACGTAGTCATGGTAAACTCAAATGAGTAAGTCTAAAACTGCATATAAATTATCCAAAACAACCCTAGTTTAACGAAATAAAACATGTCATTAATATGAAAGAGTCATAACTAGGCAGCACAGAAGTGCTTAGCCTTCCATAACACAAGATAAACAAATAACAATCAAGGGTTATGAAAACGTTCCCTAATTGTGATTAGAATAGTTGGAACGCCCAAGCTCGTTAGTGTATACATCGTATACACATAAATTGGTAACACCGTATACCCCTCTTTTGCACTAGCAACGTCATTGATCTTCAAGTGTATACGTCGTATACAAGGGAACTAGTATATGTCGTATACTCTTCAACACTTAGCTAAATCTTCCAGGTTCTAATATGTATACGCCGTATACATAGAATGTTGTATACAAAGTATTCTCTGACTGTAGCTCATATTTCTTCACTTTTGGTTTCTTTTCTGGTCTTTTCTGTGACAATTGCTCCACATCTCCAAATTAATACTAAAATGCAAATTAATAACAAGTCAGTACCAAATATCATATAAACATTTTGATCATTCACCCCAACTCGATGCATACATGTTTCACTATATCACAAAAACTAGTAGCTATGCTCACCTCCTAGCTTTGTACTTTTATCTTATTGACCAATAATCTAATTACCGAAAGCTACAAAACATACGATTGTAGATTGTTGGGTTTATTTGCGTCCAACATTTACGTGTTTGGCAAAATTAATTAGCATAAATTACCATCTTAGATAATGAAAGTGTTTGCCAAAAATAGCAGTTACAATAAACAATAATAACTGTGAGAAATAGTTGTTTTTTAATAAAAATATTTGATAATGTAGTTGTAGTTGTATTTATAATTAACAGCTCATAAATGCTACTTCATGAAGCGCCGAAAAAGAAGCATTTCAAAATATAAAAGATAATAAAGGTATTTGTTGTTTGTCAAACAAGTATTAAAAATCGCACATTCACCGCTCCTAAATGCTCATAAATACAAAGAAACATTTAGATCTGGTCGCTATCATTTTGACTCAAATTGTATATATACCTTTATTATTTATATAAACCTATTTTTATGTTATTGTGTCTATTTGTTTTTACGTTATTTTACATTTTATAATTACAATTACAGTTGCGTTATCAAATGTTTTTTTTATTAAACAAACAACTACTGTTTACTGCTTCTGCTAACTGGTAGTGATAGTGGTACGTTTTTCCTGTGGTGCATGATGTAGACGTTCCGCTTCAACTGCGAGTTTTGGTACATGTTGCACAAAACCAAGTTGAATACTCGGAGGTTGGTTTGGCCATGGTTTTCGAAAACCGAAATATCCTTGGCTTCATTATATCGACGATAATTAAAGGCTTTATAAGAAAACGCTTACGAAAGACGTTCTCACATAAAAAATTACGCATAAGTAAGCCAATCTCGAGTGTGAAAAAGTTTGACGGTTCCGGTGTTTACAATATTATCGTTTAGAGATACAACTATCGTATGCTAACACTCCGTCATAACGCGTGGGTTAAAACCTCGTTCTAATTGTTGGGATATGAAGATCAAAGTACTTCTGGAAGATCAAAGTACTGCTCAAATAGTCAAAGTGTTGTTCAAGGTCAAAGTACTGCTCGTGATTGAAGATTATTCAAAGTAAGAACAAGGACTAATATGCAATATTGTTTAAAGGATTGTTATGTAATATTATAGGAATATTCTAGAAATTAGTTAGGGATAGTTTACTTGTCGTTCAAGTAATTATTGTAAACCGACTTAAGGTTTTCCTTGAGCCTATAAAAGGAGCCTTAGGATGGTATTAGACGTATGAGTTTTAGAGTTTCGTAATACAATTTCTAGAAAACGATATTAGATAAGTTAGAGATTGTTAGTGAATCTGTGTTTAGAGAAGCAGGTTCAAAAGTTGGTTTTAATATAATTCAAAGTTCTTCTTAGCTCTTAGCTTTGTATTAGTAGATTCCGCATACTTTACAAAGTAACATCAGTGTTTCATTATTAATTATTTTGAGTTATTCAAGATTGTTAAAACCTTACAAGCTAAAAAGTAGTTTGATCAGAGTATATCGATCCAACAAGTGGTATCAGAGCTTGTGTGGAAACTCTGATTAAGAAGAAAACCTTTAAAACCGATTTTACTAGAAACCCTTAAAGATGTCGACAAATGTTGCACTTGCTCCATCCATCACAGTAGTCAGAATTCCTATTGTCAAGAGGGAGAATACGATCTATGGAGCATGAAGATGAGGCAGTACATTGCCATCACAGACCATGCTCTATGGGATGTGATTGTCAATGGCAATATGGTAATTGATGAACCATTAGAGATCCCAGGACAACCAACACCACCTAAGCCATCCTTGCCAGCTGCCACCAAAAGAAATCAAGACAAGGCTCTCAACAGGCTTTCTGCCATTCCTGATGGTCACCTATTGAAGTTTCATGATGCCAAGGATGCAAAACAACTATGGGCTGCTATTAAAACAAGATTTGGAGGTAATGATGCTTCCAAGAAGATGCACAGGAACCTATTGAAGCAACAGTTTGAAACCTTCACTGTTGGTGAAAGAGAAAGCCTTGACTCTGCCTATGACAGATATCAAAATCTACTCAGTATGCTAGAATTGTATGAAGCAGAGGCATCAGTTGAAGATGCAAACTTGAAGTTCTTAAGGAGTTTGCCATCTGCATGGCATGTGGTTGCTACCATGATTAGAGGACAACCTGGTTTTGGCACTTTTGACCTTTTTATGATCTCTATAACAATCTAAAGGTGTATGAGCATGAGATGAAGGGTAACAAAGGATCAAGTTCTCATAGTATTGCCTTTGTATCTTCTGAAAACAGAGGCAGTACTTCCACTAAAAGTACTGCTTACCCTGTCCAAAGTACTGTTGCAGAGACACAGCATCCATGTACAACCATGGTCACTACCACTTCATCACCATCACATACCCCCAATTCAGATGATGTTCTATGTTCATTCTTTGCTCAACAAGCCACTCTACCTGTGACTTATCAAGAAGATGTATTGCAAATTGATGATGATGCTATGGAATAAATTGACATAAGATGGCAGGTTGCCATGATCACTGCAAGGATCAAGAAGTTTATGAATAAGACAGGAAGAGGTATTGATTTCAAAGCTAAGCAGGGGATAGCATTTGATAAATCTAAAATTGAATGCTTCAATTGTCAAAGGACTGGTCACTTTGCAAGGGAATGCAAGTTTGCAAAGTATCAAGCAAACAGGATGATTGAAAAACCCAAGGTTGAAAGAAAGGAGGTTCCTATTGCTGAGCCAAAGTCACAAGCTTTGGTGGCTCAAGAAAACTTATCAGAAGTTGACTGGAGTAATGAATTTGATGATGAACAGTAACCTACTCTATGGTTGCATTGGAAGAGGTTAATTGTAGCACAGCTTTTGATGAGGAACCAGGATATGAAGCTTTGGAGTCAAGAGATGGTCTAGGAAGCTTTGATTGGAGCATGGAAAGTGAAGAAGAACCTGTTCAGCTTGCTATGATGGCTACTTCACCAAGTTCATCCACTATCTCTGAGGTATGTTCCAAATGTAGTAACTCTTATCAAAAGATGCTTAAAGAATATGAAACTGAAAGAGATAACTATAGAAGGGCTAGGTATGAGATAGCTGGTTACCAATTGACTTTAGAGTCAATGGAAGCCAAGATAATCACTCATGAGAATAATGAAGTAGCTTGGGCTGAAAAATATGAGCAACAAGATTATCAATTAAAGTTAAGTGAGTGGAAGTTAGGATGCAAAGTTTCTGAATTAGAAAAAGTCACTAAAGAAAGAGATAAGTTACTAGAAAAACTTGCTGCTTGGAAAGAATCAGGTCTGTCACATGTTAGTTTTGTTGAAAAACAAAGAACTGCAAACATTAAGACTGGCCTAGGTTACGATGATAGTTCAGAAGTAATCTCAACTAGGAACCAAGAATTAAGTCTTTCTCAGGAGACCTCAACTAGTGATGAAGAATTCATAAGCTTAGAGGAAAATACATCTAGTGATGAGGAATCACCCTGTTCAACACCCCCTGAATTTAAGAAATACAAAGGATATAATGAAGTCCCTCCACCCACAGGTAGTTTTTAACCACCTAGGACAAATGTTTCTTGTTTTGGAGTAGATAATCTAGAATTCAGGAAAAAGCTTAAAGGTCAACTTAAATCAAGTCAATCTAGTCTTGAGTCCTTAAAAGAATCTGTTGAGACACCTAGGGATGATAATAAGGGGTATGGGAGTGAAAAAGGTTTTTCAGAACAAGCAGTACTTCCAAAAACTTCTCAAAGTACTGCTACTCATTTAGCAGTACCTTCAAGAATTTTTTTTCAAAATACTGCTTATTATAGAAAACCTTTTGGGAATGGATTTTGGAATATAGGTCCAAAGTTATGCTTTGTATGTTATAGTCCTCATCATCTGATTAAGGACTGTGACTATCATTCAGAATACTTTAGCAAATACCCAAAGACCACATCTGCAAACCATAAGCACAAAGAGAATAAACCATGGGAGAATAAACCAGCTTGGAATTACTCAAATAGGGTTAACCATAGTAATTTTTCAAAAGATTATAGGTACCCTCATCAGAAAAGACCATTCTCCAAGCCCACAGTACCTTTAAGAAATACTGGTCAAGCAATACTTTCTCAAAGTACTGTTAGGAATTTCCCCAATCAAGGTGCTGCTAGCAAAAAATCTAGTGTAAGACCTAGGAGATTTAATTCTTACAAACCTAGAAGGCCTTACAACTCAAGAAAGGTAGCTAGAACAAAGAACCCAACACCAAAAGTTACAACTAAATGGGTTAAGAAAGAAAGTACTGCTGAGGGTGAAAAAGTACTTTCAGATAATAAGGGTGAAAAGGGGAGTGTTGATAATAATTCAACACAGGTTTTGGAATCAAAGACATTAATTCTTGATAATGTTTTCAAAAACAGTGGTGATTACATACTCAAAGAATTTGAGTATGTTACTCCACAAGGGGAACACAAGTCAGTAATGGCTTGGGTTCCTAAAAGAAACTAACCCTTTTTATTTTTATGCAGGGCAACCCAGAAGAGGAGCTTAAAGATCATCTTATTGTTGATAGTGGTTGCTCTGGAAGCATGACAGGAGAAAAGGAGCTCTTGTCAGATTTTAAGGCTTATTTTGGAGGAAGAGTTGCATTTGGGAATGATCCTGATGGAGGGAGAATCACTGGCAAAGGAACCATTAAGGCTGGATCAATTGATTTTGAGAATGTTAGATATGTGAAGGAGCTTAAATTCAACCTTTTGTCAGTTTCTCAGATTTGTGACAAGAAATATCCTGTGTTATTTCTTGACACAGAATGTCTTATTCTCTCCCCTGAGTTTAAATTTGAAGATGAAAACTTAGTGATGCTGAGAGCACCAAGAACCAATGATGTATATAGCATAGATTTGAAGAATATCAATTCTAATGAAAGAGCAACATGTTTAATAGCAAGGGCAACAATGGAAGAAGCACAACAATGGCACAGAAGATTAGGGCATATAAATTTCAAAAACATCAACAAGTTGGTAAAAGGAAATTTAGTTAGAGGTTTACCTTCTAAGACATTCAAGAAGGATCACTCATGTCTAGCTTGCAAGAAGGGTAAACAACACAAGGCTTCATGTAAAAAGATTGAAGAAAGAACTATTAGGGAGCCTTTGGAATTGCTGCATATGGATCTGTTTGGACCTGTTTCTGTTGTTAGTTTAAACAAGAAGAAGTACTGTTTGGTTATAACAGATGACTGTAGCAGATTTAGCTGGGTCTTTTTCTTGGGATTCAAAGATGAAACTTTTGATGCTATTCATGATTTTATAGTAGCACTTGAAAATCAGTTAAGACTCAAGGTTAGGTCCATTAGATGTGATAATGGGACTGAATTCAAGAATCAGCTGATGGATGAATTTTGTGCCAAGAAAGGAATTAAGAGAGAGTTTAGTATTGCCAGAACTCCTCAGCAGAATGGAGTTGCAGAAAGGAAGAATAGAACTTTGATAGAAGCTGCAAGGACAATGCTTGCAGACTCCCAATTACTTGTTCCATTTTGGGCTGAAGCTATCACTGCAGCTTTTTATGTGTTAAATAGAGTATCAGTGACAAAGCCTCATATGAAGACACCTTATGAGTTACTCATGGGAAAGAAACCAAACATTAAGTTTATGAAACCTTTTGGATGTCCCCTGACTATTTTGAATACTGTTGATAATTTGGGAAAATTTGATGGTAAGTCAGATGAAGGATACTTATTGGTTTATTGTACCAATAGCAAGGGATTCAGAGTGTACAACATGGCTACCAAGAAGGTTCAAGAATGTCTTCATGTTGAATTTCTAGAAGATCAAGTAAATCAAAAGGGTAAAGGTCCTGATTGGATGTTTGATCTTGATGTAATGACCTCATCCATGAATTATGTACCTGTTAGGGAAGAAAATCAAGTTGTTCACAATGAAGTAGAATCACAATACATTGTTCATGGAGTCAATATAAGGACTGAAGATGATTCTGATGAAGCACCCAGTGATAAGAAGAAAGGTATTTCTAACCCTCAAAGTACTGTTGACCTTCAAAGTACTGTTGATCAACAAAGTACTGTTCAACCAAAGAACACAATATCTGATGAAGACCAAGCTATCCAAGATGAACTTAATAGGATGCTTCTTCAAGAAACAATTGCTAAGTCCTATGAAGATGATCAAAAGAGAGCTTATGAAGCAGAAAAGAAGAAGGCTAAAGGCACTGTCAGTACTTTGCCTCAAAGTGCTGCTGATCCTTTTGAAAGTACTTATAATGTCTTAGATACTTCAAATTGGATCAATACTGATGATTTAACTGATCCAAGCATGGCTGCCTTAGAAGATACTGATGATGAATTGGAAAAAGAATGCATTTTCTCAGATTCCAATGAAGACCTTGATTTCACAAATTTGGAAGATAATCTTGAAGTTTCACCAACTCCTACACTCAGAATTCATAAACATCATCCTGTTAGTAAAATAATTGGACCTTCTACTTCAGGTGTGCTCACAAGAACTAAAGCTAAGAATCTTTCTCAACAACATACTTCTTTACTTAGCTTTATCTACAAGCAGAACAGGGTGAATCACAAGGATCAGCAGTTGTGCTTATTTGCTTGCTTTCTGTCTCAAGAAGAACCTAAGACAGTAGCACAAGCATTAGCCAAGGAGAGTTGGGTTGAAGCTATGCAAGAAGAACTCTTACAATTTAAACTTCAAGAAGTATAGGTATTATGTGATTTACCTAATGGTAAGAGACTAATTGGAACAAAATGGGTCTTCAGAGTTAAAAGAGATGAAAGAGGGAATGTCATCAAAAATAAAGCAAGGTTAGTAGCTCAAGGATATAGGCAAGAAGAAGGGGTAGACTATGATGAAGTATTTGCTCCTGTGGCAAGGATTGAAGCCATAAGGCTGTTTTTGGCTTTTGCATCATATATGGGATTTCCTGTATATCAGATGGATGTTAAAAGTGCTTTTCTATATGGCACTATCACAGAGGAAGTTTATGTTAAACAACCTCCTGATTTTGAAGATCCTGCACATCCAAACAAAGTCTACAAGGTTATTAAGGCTCTGTATGGCCTTCATCAAGCCCCTAGAGCATGGTATGAAAGACTCTCCACTTTTCTATTGCAACATGGTTACAGGAGAGGTGCTATTGATAAGACATTGTTTATCAAAAGAGATAAAAAGGATATCATGCTTGTCCAAGTGTATGTGGATGATATTATTTTTGGAGCTACAAAGCAGTCAATGGTGAAGGAATTTGAAGAACTTATGCAAAAGGAGTTTCAAATGAGTTCCATGGGTGAACTAACATTCTTTTTAGGGCTTCAAGTTCAACAATCAAGTAGTGGAATTTTCATAAGTCAAGATAAGTATGTTGCAGACATTCTTAAGAGATTCAACTTCACCACTGTCAAGCCAGCATCCACACCTGTTGATGCTAACAAACCTTTGGGAAAAGATGAAGATGTTGATGTCAAACTATACAGGTCTATGATTGGATGTCTAATGTACTTAACTGCATCTAGACCTGACATTACTTTTGTTGTTTGTTTATGTGCAAGACATCAGGTTAAACCCAAGGTTTCACATTTGAATGCTGTTAAGAGGATTTTTAGGCACCTTAGGCAACAACCTAAGCTAGGATTATGGTATCCTAGGGAGTCCCCTTTTCATCTAGAAGCTTTTTCAGATAGTGATTATGTTGGTGACAACTATGACAGAAGATCAACCACTAGAGGATGCCAATATCTTGGAAGTAGATTAGTGTCTTGGCAATGCAAGAAGCAAACAATTGCAGCAACATCTTCCACAGAAGCAGAATATGTAGCTGCTGCAAGTTGTTGTGCACAAGTACTTTGGTTGCAAAATCAACTCTTGGATTATGGATTCAATTTCAAGAACACTCCTATCAACATTGATAATGAGAGTACAATTTGTATTATGAAGAATCCTGTCTATCACTCCAGGACAAAGCACATTCAGATTAGGCATCACTTCATCAGAGATTGCTATGAGCACAGACTCATAAATGTGGTTAAAGTTCATATAGATGATAATGTAGCAGATTTACTCACAAAAGGCTTTGATGTTTCAAGATTTACTTTTTTAGTAGTGAGTATTGGAATGATTAATAATTAAGCTACTTTTGAGGGGAGGCATTTGTAGTTAGTCATTTTTTGAGGGGAGGCTACATATATCATTCAACAGAAAAGTAAATTTTATTCATTATCATTCATAGTTGTTACATTCACCATTCAAGAGACACAAACACAATAAAGGCAAAGATACATCATCAAAACAACCTACACCAACCCTACCCAACCTACATCCTACATAACCTACTTCATAGGCCTTTTTCCTTTTCCCTGATAGTTGTGCTTTGCCTTTTGAGCAATCTTTCTCTTGTCATCAAAAGATGATTGCTTCCTTGGGCAAGCCAGACCAAGCACTTGCTTTGGAGGTCTTTCTGGTCTTGCATGCTTCTTTTGAGCAGGCCACTTCATGTTCTTTAAGGCAGATTCAAGAGCCTGTGTCAAGGCTTGTGGCAATTCACTGGATAAAGATGGAGCTGGAGCAGGAGTTGAAACTTTTTTGTTCGGTTTTGGGTTGGTTGAGCTTGATGCATTAGGAGGAAAATAACCACTCCATCCTGCATCAGAATCAAAATCAGAATCGGAGTAGTAACTAATCTTTGAATCAGTGGAGTCATCGGATGAGACGTATATCAATAGGAAGTGGCTCATGATGATGTTAGGGTTTTTGTAATGATGATACCAAGTTTTGATGAAGATAAGTGTTAATGCAAGTTCTTTTTATAGGCAAGTAAGTCTCATGGGTTATTAATGATGATCATTCAATTCTACTTACTTTGGTAGCTTTGGGGAGTAAATACGGAAAGTATTAATTGTCTCGGGTTGACTTTCAGAAGATATTTTGGTCAAATAGTCAACGTTAATAAATATTTTGATGGAAAAGTACTTTGCCAAAGTACTGCTTTGTTCACGGGTGAAAGTACTGCTCCATGATACATGGAAAGTACTGCTTGGTGTTTTGAAAGACGTACTGACGTGTCAGGATACTGTTCCAACGGTCAAAAATACGGGTAACAACTTTTCGAAAGATATAGGGAAGATAAATTCCAAAAATAACGGTAAAATCATTTATTAACCGTGATTTTTTTGTATATTATCTTTCTTTGAGCATATCTTTTTCATCTTTGCAAACCCTTATTCTTATTTATTCATCAATCACACGCATATTCATCATCAATCATTCTTCTTCTAATCACACTTACAATGGCAAACCGTCCCACCATTAGCAAACACAACATGATTGCTAACCTAGAGAAAACACAAAAGAATCTTGATTTTCATGGAATCACTGACTTTCTCACTGGCTCATCCATTAACTACTCACTTTTAGTCAATCCAGAAATCATTGGTCCTTGGATACAAGAATTTTGGGCTACGGCTAGGGCTGAAATAGAGGAAGGAGAAGATGTTATTCATGCCACAGTTGTAGGAAGGGCAGTTCGTATTACTGAAGCAACAATAAGGGAGATCTTATTGTTTGATGATGAAGAAGGTATTGTTTTGTTTGACAAGCAAGATGTTTGGGATGCACTTAGGGAGATTGGCTATGAAGGTGGTTTAAACAATCTTACTTTTCAAAAAGCACTGGTAAGTCCTCATTGGAAATATCTAATCCATGTTTTGCTTCATTGTTTGAGTCCCAAAAGTACTGCTTGGGATCAATTTGGACATGCCATAGCATCTGCTCTAGTTGGTCTATTTACCAATCAGCCGTTCAATTTTTCTTATATGATTCTTGATGGTATGATTGCACACATCAAGGCTGGTTCCCCAATTTTGATGTACCCTAGATTTGTTCAGCTTTTCTTAGCCAAACCACTTGAGGGTATACCAAAACCTCAAAACTATATACCTACTGTTGTGCTTCCACATAAGGTGTTTACTTTTATGTCTAACAAGAGTGTTAAGTTTTCTGGTCACAATACACCTTTGAATGCTTATATATTGGAAGTAGCACAAGCTGTTAGGGATGAAGTTGTTGAAGCTAGTGGTTCTGAACATTCTGAACATTCTGCACAATCTGAACACTCTGAGCATTCTGCATCAACACATACTCCAACACCGCCTCTTGCTTCACCTCAGCCTGTTGATTCAAGTGAAAGAACTGCTTCAGTACCTGTTTCAAGGGAAAAGATTGTTTCTGTTGAAAGTACTTCTCAACATCCTGTTTCAAAGGAAGGTCCTTCTCTGCAAGGTACTGCTTCAGAGCATATTACACCACTATCTCCCAATGATTATACTTCCACAGGTGGGTTTCAAACACCTGGAGGAAATGAGAGAGGTAAGGGACCATTGGATAATTATGCTTTAACAAGGGAGTTCAGAAGGATGAAGAAAGTTATTAATACACAGGCTGCAGAGATCAAGAGATTAAGGAATAAATTCAGAAGATTGAAGAGATTTGTATGGCCACTTGTACAAAATTTTAGACTTTATGTGAAGGAACAAAAGAAATCAAAAAAGAAGAAGTCTAAGTTTCATAAGACAACCAAGAAGGCCTCTAAATCTAAGAGGAGTAAGAAGAAGTCATCATCTTTCAAATTGGGCAGGAATCAGGATGATAATTTGAATGAAGATGATGTTGTGTTTCAATATTCAGAAGATGCTCATCTATGGCATTATCTAGAAGAACCTTTGAATTTTGTGCCAGAGAAACAGACTGATGAAGATGAGAACATTGTTCAAGAAGAGAATGTTGATGAGCAAGATACTGGAGTTCAAGGTGACAACATTCAAAATATTGCTGTTCAAAGTACTGATCTTCAAAGTACTGGTGTTCAAAGTACTAGTGTGCAAAGTACTTTGGATCAAGGTAATCAAGGTACTGCTGCAATGAATGTTGATGAAGTTGGACCTTCTACAGCTGGACTTTCAACAAAAACATTTGAAGATGAAGTTGGTCCTTCTAATCCAATTCAGCAAGAAGAAATCAAGGAGCATACAACTAGTGATGATGAGGCAATAGCTCAGATAATGCTTAATTTGGATAGACCAAGAGGTATAAGTATTTCTGAACCAGCACAACAAGTATCAGAATCTTCTTTTGAACCTGAAGCTTTAGATCCTAAAGATAAAGGAAAAGGGATCATGAAGGAAACCAAGAAGAAGAAGAAGAAGAAGTTCACTCTTACACAGCTAAGAGAGATTGAAATAGCTAAGAATGAAGAGATTGCTAGACAGCAACAAGCTATTTATGATGCTGAGTATTTAAGAGAATCAAGAAAGCCAGTTGCTGAAACAAGAAGACCAATGACTATAGCTCAAGAAAGAAATTGGATGATAAGTTTCTTGAAAAGAAGAGGATATAAGAATTTACAAAGGCTAAGATATCCAGAAGTGAAAGCACTGTGAGGTAGTGTTCAAGAATCAATTAAGAGAGAACTGGATAACTTTGTGCCTATGGATGCTAAAAAGAAAAGAAGTTAGAAGATGTGATGAAAGAACAAGCTGAGAAAAGAATGTTAAAAAGAAATAAAGCTATTCAGGATGATCAATTGTCAAAGAGGCTTAAAATGATCAGATCAGATACAATTGATGAACTGAAGAATTATTTCAGAGTTGTTGATTTTGAAAAAAAGAAAACAGAAGACTCTGGAAAGAAGTCTAAGATTATCTCATTCTCTGTGGTTGAATCAATTGAAGGAAATTATCTCATGTTTCACAGAGAGGATGAAAGCTTTACAGTATTCAATATGCTGTGGGATGTACTGCACATGATAGATAGAGAAGATCTATACAATTTGTATTTACAAGTGCAGGCTTACTATGAGAATATTGAGGCAACTGGAGTGGGATTAATCTTACTGAGAGATTTAATAACCATCTGAGAGACTGAAGAAACAAGTAATGGTATTCTGTGGAATGATCAAGAAAACTGGGAGATAACAAGATGGAGATTTTTTGAGTCATCAGGGGTACATTCACTTGAGATGGAAGATGGTACCATGATTCATATGTTAGCAGAAAGAAGATATCCTCTGATAAGGGATCTTATGCTCAGGATGTTGGATCATGGAATAGAGGTTGAGAATGAAATTGAAGTAGCATTAATGGTGATAAAGCTATTTATAAGATGGACTACTTCAGATGAATGATATTACATAAGTACTTGTATGATTTGTATTGTGTAAATAATTTTGAATAAAAAGTACTTTTCTCAAAGTACTGCAAGACAAACAGTACTTTATCAAAGTACTGCTTGCTGCACAAAACCAGTAAAAGTTTTTTTTTTGTAAAATAAAATAAAAGTTTTTGAAGCATAAGATGATATCAATAAAAGGATTTGAGAATAATACATGGTGTTAGTACTTGTACTACACAGCAAATGGTAATCAACTCACCATGTTCAACAGACAAGAAAGAGTTTGACTCATCATGAGGGTACGGCTCTGATGTGATAACCAAATCCGTTTTTAGTTGACAATTTACTAAAAATTGCATGGTGTTCAACTCACCATATCTGTAAAAGTGAAGAGTTGACTAGCCCACAAGAAAATGGCTTGTGGTAAAGGCTGTGAAAAATCCATTTTATGGTAATTAGTTCACCATGGTTGTAATCAAAGAACTAACTAGTCCAAAAGCAAACGGCTATTGGTAAAGACTAATCAAATCTGTTGATAGCTGATGATTTGCTAAAAATCATATGGTTATCAATGTACCATGGTTGTTCTAACCTAAACATTGGCTACTCTAGAGTTAATGGCTTTGGTAAAGAGACATCAAAATCTATTAAATTTCAATGATTCACCTCTCACAGAAGTTTACACATCTGGAAGTGATGAGAATAGTATGAAACTTTAAAAGATTTGATGTACACTTTGTCAAAATTTTGCTGAGTTGCTGTGAAGATATCATCTGAAGCTGATAAAGAGCACTTTGACATACAAGACATTAAAAGAGATAAAGATACAATTTTCCTTGAAGATAAAGATGTTGAAGATAAAATATAACAAAGAAACTTGAAGTCAAGCAAGTAGAATTCAAGTTAGGGGAGGATTGTTGGGATATGAAGATCAAAGTACTTCTGGAAGATCAAAGTACTGCTATGTCAAAGTACTGCTCAAATAGTCAAAGTGTTGTTCAAGGTCAAAGTACTGCTCGTGATTGAAGATTATTCAAAGTACTTCTAAGAACAAGGACTAATATGCAATATTGTTTAAAGGATTGTTATGTAATATTATAGGAATATTCTAGAAATTAGTTAGGGATAGTTTACTTGTCGTCCAAGTAATTATTGTAAACCGACTTAAGGTTTTCCTTGAGCCTATAAAAGGAGCCTTATGATGGTATTAGACGTATGAGTTTTAGAGTTTCATAATACGATTTCTAAAAAATGATATTAGATAAGTTAGGGATTGTTAGTGAATCTGTGTTTAGAGAAGCAGGTTCAAAAGTTGGTTTTAATACAATTCAAAGTTCTTCTTAGCTTTGTATTAGTAGATTCCGCATACTTTACAAAGTAACATCAGTGTTTCATTATTAATTATTTTGAGTTATTCAAGATTGTTAAAACCTTACAAGCTACAAAGTAGTTTGATCAGAGTATATCGATCCAACACTAATACAAATCCAAATATAGGGGTGAGCAAAACCGCCCGAGTCCCGACAACCGACCCGATCCCGACATAAATCGATAGTCCCGAAACCGAATAATAGCTTCTCGGGTCGAGAGTCGGGATGGATTTTTAGCATTTTCGGGATTCGGGACGGGCCAAAAACCGACAAAATACAAGCAAAAATCGACTACTTTTGAGACGGGTCGGGACGGGACGGGACGTGCCAAAAAACCGACTACTTTCGGGTCGGTATTCGGTTTACGATTTAGGTGAATTTCGGGATCGGGATTAGTCAGGTCGGGTCGGGTCAAGATCCGGCCCGATGCTCTACCCTGTCCAAATCCAAATCCTAATCCTAAACCGATGTACAAAGCAAACGAGCCCTTTTAATTGAAAATTTTCGTTAATAACAATTCAAAAGAAGCAGGCTGCGAGGCATGCTCTTATTTGTTGTTGGCTCATCTACCCTCATTTCATTTCTATCATCTTCACCCTCACACCAAACCCTATCAAAACCCTGACTAACATAACCCTTCATCAATGGAATCAGCTTTATCAGTTAGAATCAAACCCTCTTTCCATAACCCAAAACTCTCCCTTAAAAAACCCACCTTAAACCCCATCATCACCTCAAACCTCCAAATCCCCTCATCCAAACACCCCCCAACCAAACCCAATCCCATTATCCAAACACTCAAACTCACTGCCAAAACCATCATTTTCTCAGCTGTTGTCTTCACCAATTTCCAAACCCACCCTGCTTTAGCCGACCCAGTTACCTTAACCGAACCCGAACCCGTTTCCGAACCCGGGAATGATACCCATTTGCCAGATTTTCTTGATTCAAACCCGGAAGCTATTGAAGCTATGAAAAAGCTTCTTGAGCAGAAGCTAGAAGCTGGGGAAGACGAGGAAAGTCTAGAACTGTTAAAAAAGCTGGTTTCGGCTCAACCCGAAAACCAAGAGTTTAGATTTTTAATGGCTAGGTTGTTAAATGAAATGGGCGAGGTTGAACCGGCTCGAGAGGCTTTAGAGGAGATTTTGGCAAAAAATCCGCTTTCATTTGAGGCGTTATTTGAGAATGCTTTGATAATGGATAGTTGTGGTGAGGGTGAGAAAGTGATCACGCGTTTAGAAAGCGCGTTAGAAGTAGCGAAGAATGAGAATAAGGAGAAGGAAGCTAGGGACGTTAGGTTGATTATAGCTCAAGTTCAGTTTTTGCAAAAGAACGTTGATGAGGCTTTGAAAAGTTATGACGAGTTGTTAAGTGAGGATCCTAATGATTTTAGGCCGTATTTTTGTAAAGGGATGATTTATAGCTTGATTGATAGGAATGATGAGGCGAAAGCTGAGTTTGCTAAGTATCGTGAGCTTTCGCCTAAGAAGTTTGAGGTTGAAGGGTATATTAGGACGCCGTTGTCAAGAATGAAGCTTTTTGGGAGTGATGAGCAGAATTGATTCGTAGGCGGTATGTTTTGAGTCTTTTTGAAGGATTCAATGAGTTTGTGTCATTAATTGCTATAAGTTATTGCAAAATAAACATTGAGATGAACTATATGGTGCCCTCTTGTTGTATTGCTTGATGGAGCATGGTTCGGATATAACTTTTTGTTTTGGTTTAGTTGTTTCAAGTACTTGTTATGCATAATGTATGATCATTTACTTAATGTTTTCACATAATGAAGCAAAGGATATTTGCAATTTTGTTTACTTTGTCAATTTATGTTGTAATATGAACAATTAGCACATTTGAGAGCCGTGTTAGAATCTTGCCTGAGGCATCTTTGCCCAACTCGTAATTTAGAATGGAAATTATGTTTGGCTCATGTATAAGGCAGCTGTACCCAAATGATACCGATATCACAGTTTTGAAAAAGTTACTTTGCTGTATAGTTCACTTTTACCTAGAGGTGACAACGTCGATGGGTTACATAGACAGGGTAGGTTGGGTAATGGGTAAAACTTGGTCAAGTTTGGCTAGCCTTATGCTCTTGTTTGGTTAAAGTTACCTACTTGAATTGAAACTTAATGCAGTTATGCAGATGGATGGTCCACACTCGACACACCTAATCCTACTAAATAGCCGATAAATATCGTTGAGGGACATTTTGTGTTTCAAATGGTGAAATGTTTAATAAACTGAAAATGCTTACATCAAGGACCAATATTGTCAAAAGCATAAAGTTTAGGGTATAAGTTGCATCTTTTTGTGAATAGACCTATCTATGACAGTTGGTCCATAACTAGAAATGTGTATGTGTGTGATTCACTAAACAAAAATCCAACAAGGATGATAAGGTATATATACACTCCACTCCATTTTTCTCCTTCCTTCCATTTTCGACGCCTTATCATCTCATCCAACAACAATGGCTATTTCCCCTTCCTCTCCAGATTTCTCATTAGCTTCCATCAACAAAAACCACCAAAAACACATTTTTATTCTTTCAAAAACCGCGCAATTTCTTCACTTTCTATCTCCTATCTCATCAACTTCTTCCAGAATCTTGATTCTTAATTCCTCAAGCAGCAGTTATCCGCCGCCCATTTTAGATGATGAATTGGACATGAAAGTTCAAGACTTTCAAGATTCTGAGATACCCAAATCAGAGAATCTTAATGTTTTGATAATCAGTCTTCTCAAGGATTCAGAAACCGAAGAAACGGGGTTTAAGTATTACCAGAAAGCTAAGAGAAAGGCAGATTTTGTACCTAAAAGAACAACTTTGCATTATCTCATCAGGTACTTAATGCGTTTGAAAGATTGGAATTTAGTTTGGTCAGTTTCTGAAGACTTTAGGAAATTTAATGTGTACCCAGATGCTCCATCCTGTTGTAAATTAATCAGTAGTTGCATTAGAGCTAGAAGATTTAAACTTGCTAATCATTTGCTTCATATTTTGAAATTTGAGAAAAAAGTTGCTGGTTTAAGCTTCAATGCTGCCATGAAATCCTACAATAAGCTGCATATGTATAGTAGTACTGTTAATGTTTTTGAAATTAGGAAGTCTGCGGGTGTAGAATTAGATGCAGAATGTTATGGGCACACAATGGAAGCTTATCTTAAAATGGGTAAGAACGAGACTGTTATTTCCTTGTTTAAAGAATTTGAATCAAGTGAGGCCGAATGGACATCTTTTTCCACTCAAATTTATCGGATTTTATGCGAATCGTTGGGTAAATCGGGAAGACCCTTTGAAGCTTTAGATTTCTTTAGGGAAATGACGAGTAAAGGTTTCCCTGAAGACCCTTCTTTTTATGCTGCATTAATATCTTCTTTTGCAAGTATTCGAGAAGTAAAGTCAGCAGAAGAGCTTATGGAAGAAGCCGAGGGTAAAAAGATGTTGCGGGACCCTGCAGTATTTTTAAAGCTCGTATTAATGTATATTGAACTAGGCTCAGTCGAAAAGACTTTAGATATTGTTTCTTATATGAAACGAATGAACGTTAGGGTTTCAGATTGTATCTTTTGTGCTATCGTGAACGCATTCTCTAGGAAAAGAGGGCCAACTGCAGCAGCCAAAGTTTATGAAGATTTAGTCTTGGATGGAAGCGTGCCAGGACAAGTGACATACGCTTCGGTCCTTAATGTGTATTGTAGAATTGGGCTCTATGAAAAAGCTGAAGGGGTATTTTTGGAAATGGAAAATAAGGGGTACGACAAATGTGTAGTGGCGTACTCTAGCATGATTGCAATGTATGGGAAAACTAATAGGATTAGAGACGCAATGAGACTCATCGCTAAAATGAAAGAAAAAGGGGTTGAACCAAACGTGTGGATTTACAATTCTCTACTCGATATGCATGGGAAAGTGTTGAATTTAAGACAAGTCGAAAAGATATGGAAAGAGATGAAAAGAAGGAAAATTGTGCCCGATAAAGTGAGTTACACAAGTGTTATAAGTGCATATAGTAAGACGAGGGAGTTTGAAACGTGCGTAAGGTATTATAACGAGTATAGACTCAATGGTGGTGGGATCGACAGGGTGATGGGTGGGATCATGGTGGGTGTGTACTCGAAAATGAGTAGAGTTGATGAATTGGTGAAGCTTTTGCAAGATATGAAAGCCGAAGGTACACGTTTGGATGCAAGGCTTTATCGATCATCGTTGTATGCTTTAAGGGATGCTGGTGTACAGATTCAGCCTGAATGGTTGGAAGAAAGCTTAGATCAGTTTTGAATAGTGTACAATTGTAGACTTTAGTAACTGCATCTTATATTATTTTAAATTGTTTCAAAGGTTGTTAATACTGTGACAAAATGCCAATCCTTCTGGCTAAGTTTCAATATACCAAAGAGAATATCCTCCCCTGCCTATCCCAACCACTCACATTTTGTTACTGCATAGAAATTCTTTTGTTATTATTTTTAGGTGTATTAACTGTATGTGGATTATATGTGAGCACCAAGTTATAATGTATTTTCTTAAAGTTAGAGGCCTTTGGTATTTTAATAAATCATATTCCCATTAATACAAGTGTTATTCAAATGAAGACATCTATGTATTTATTTCAAAAGAATTCAAATGAAAAGAAGTTGGTAAATGTTTACTACATGAAGCCATCATTCGAAGTGCATGGTTTGGGATTGTTAAATACATATACTTAGCTGTTATGAAAAAGTTCTCTTTTACCTCGGCCTATCTTCTGATTAGCTTCACTAGCTCGCCCAACTTTGTTCTGGTGGGATGGACCGTTCTGTTCTTCGTTTCTTAGCATGCCTCTCGCTCATAACGATGCTTATAGTCTCAGGTCGATCCCTATCTCCCTATACTTCGCTTAGTTCTAAATCATCATTGCATATGCTCGTCCTTTTTTTTTTTTTTTTTTTTTTTTTTTTTTTTTTTTTTTTTTTTTTCATTTACTAATAAAAAGCGAAAACTAAGTTTTCATATGATATCGGATGTTAATTTGTGTTTATCATTGCAGAGATGGGTTCAAGCACCGCAAAGGGGAAACAATCATGCAAATATGCAAGTAACACATACAAAGGCTTATGTTTCTTCAACAGAAACTGTGATATCATTTGCAAGGCTGAAGGTGCTCCAAGTGGTGGCCGTTGCCGTATCTTAACATTGCGTTGTATCTGTAATTTTTGTGATCCCGATTAGCTCTCAAATTGAATGGATTAACATATAATTTGAGGTTTGCTTGATTTTGATTGTAAACATTTGTGTTACTATTTATATGTTTGTTACAATAGTTGTGCTTGATATTCAAGAGAGACACAAAAGAAGCGTAGCATCTGAGGCTCGGTCTCAGACTCCCATTCATTTTGTTTTAGGCATGATTTTGATTCAATTGCTTGATCATACCTAACATTTTGTCTCGAGTGTGTCAAAAATGGTTTTGCATATGTCAATGATTTACAGTGCTGGACTTCATTTTTGGGTTATTGTTTAAACTTTTTGAATGTCTCTTTACATTTACAGCTTTGAGCTGGCAACTTGCTGTTTATTTATAGTTGTAAGGCTAGTCGTAACAACAACTCAACCTTGAGTCGGTCTACCCGCCCTCCTACTGCGACCCAAACATAACCCCCCCACCCTCTCCCCCTTTTTGCTGGGTTGGGTCGCTCGACCGAATGAAATGCATGCATTTGTGCGTTGTGAGTATTTTTTTTTTATTAGACTAGCAGTAATGGTGAATGGGTGACCAAATGCCCCTGCCAGGCTGCCACTTCAGCGCCACCGAAACTTTTCTCTCTACGACCTAATGCCCGTAGTAAAGCGATCACAACCAAAAACATATCCCAAAAATTAATTAAAAAAACACTCACGCACACAAACCATATGCAAAACCATTTGGTCGCTGAGCGACCCAACCAAGCAAAAAAGGGGAGGGGCCGGGGGGACTCGGCTCGAGAGGGTAGACCGACCCTTGGTTGGGTACATGCATTTGATCATGTGTTTGGTGTATCTCCTCGAGAGGGTAGACCGACCCTTGGTTGGGTATGAGCATTTAATCATGTGTTTGGTCTTAGAGAAAAAAGCTGATGTGACATTGAAGCCGAATGTTGTGGTCACCAATAGGATCACCATTACTACTAGTCTTAACCAATCTCTTAATTGGGCCTAGTTTCTATCCCTTCTGATTTTTAACTAGGCCTGTCAATCTTAACAAGTATCGTGTGTTTATGCATTCGTCCATTTCAAGAAAAGTAGTGTAAAAGAAGTATATTTGTTTTTTCTTTTTATGTCCACAAGCGGGAAGAAGAAATGAAATTGTTGTAATCTATACAGCGCATAACTTTTCTTTAAACTTAAAAATGAGTAATACGAAGTACTATTAAAAATGATAATAAAATTCACTACTAAGTTCTCCAAAATGTGAAAAACGGTGGGATTACTCTAGTCCCCATGCATCCTAAGGATGTTAACTGAACCCTTTCTCAAGGATCCGACCCCAGACAATGAGCAAAATTCACCAATAAATTAATAGTTTAAATATTCTTTAATCCTAAAACTTTTATCATTTTTTGTTTATAACTTAAAGATTTCTTTTTCTTTCAATTACTATAAATTGAACCTACAAATGTTGTATCAAAGGTCGCAACAAAAAAACACAAGTTCACATGTATAATTATTTGCATCTATATACCGCTTTGCCAGAGTATTCGTCTAGTTATTTAATAATGTATGTATATATTATAGTTGTGTGATTAAGTTTGTCTTTTTTAAAAGCAATCTAGCTTAAAGGACAAGATCATTATTTTAGCCATATATACTTTATTAAACTATGGAAGTAAACAAAAACAAGAAACCTGATTATTCAAGGTAACAAGCGGGGTAGCCCGCGCTTTGCCGCGGATTTGTTATTTTTTTTATGGTGTTGTATTTTTCTTTGTATTTTTGTTTTGTATTGTTTTTGTTATTTGTTTTTTTTTAAACAAAAATGAATGACCGCATAATAAAATGTTTTTGTGCAAGTTTTGTATTTTTTTATTTAAGGAAAATTATTCATAGTTTCACAAAAAAAAAAAAAAAAAAAAAAAAAAAAAAACTACAGTACATATGCTACAGTAACGTACAACATGGGACAGCACAAATGTTACTGTTTAGTCAACTGTGCGGTACAACTCTTTGAAGCACAACTGCTACAGTAAAATCCTGAGTTTTTAATATATTTATAATATAATATAATTTATAATACGGACATTCAAGGTAATACGGACACATGTTACGTATCTTTATAATCAAGTTAGCTCCCCCATATTGAATGAATATCGACTTTATAAAATATTACTAGTATATTATATCCTGTATGGAGTGCACACATGAAGCATGCTCTCATCAATAATTCAAAAAATTATATAACTATTAGATACATGGCCGGCTTTAATGGAGTGCAAGAGATGTCATTGCACATAGTCATCGTTTAACAAGAGCCACAAAATTTCATGCACTTTATTATATGTATATACACAACATGAGCTTGAGTTTAATTAATTCACGCACTAGTAATACATGTATATTTTGTATATGTGTTTAAAGGCCTTTTTGTGGTGATGACAGGGGCTAGATAACTGAATATGTGGCAAGTAAATAATTAAAAAGAAAGATATGATAATATTGACACGTACGCTGTTGAAGATATTTTGAGGGAAATTTAAAAAAAGAAGAGAAGAAAAGCGTAACAATGATTAGCACGACACTGATAAAAATATTGGAAGACTCGAGAACACCGGCCAACTTTTATTTATATAAATAGCTAGCTACACACTCACACAAACACTATCAATCAATCATATTTAAAAAAAGAAGTCCATAATCAAGTTGGTTATATCATATATCTATCTATCTTACACTTGCAGATCGATCGATCGATCAGAAGCCGGAACCGTTTTGGCTACATCGAGATTATTGAAAGTTCGTTATCTTTAGTGTCCATTTCTAATTTCTACTCTACTTTTTTTTGTTTTGTTTCATACTCTTTTCTTTTATAGGTTAGTATGTTAATAAATTTGATGCTATTTTGATTGATTGATTTAGCTCGTTATTTATTTTGTTTATTACTGAATAATTTATTATGTTAATTGTAAAACTGTCGTTAAGAATACATTAATAATTATGTTTTAAATAATTTTGGGATGGAGTGAGTAATAAATTAGATGCTATTTTGATTGATTGATTGATTGATTTAGCTTGTGAATTATTTGTGTGTATTTTGAATTTTTACATTTGTGTGTATTTTGCTCAAAATGACCATTTAACCTTTCACCGTTAATAGAGTGGTTACAAAATATATTGGTATTGAAGGGTAAAATGGTCATTTTACACAAATGTAGAAATTTAAAAGTTTTGATATATAATAAGTAAAAAAAAAAAGCAGTTAGAAAAAATGACAGATTAATTTCTAGATAACTAACTAACCCTTCGATATATTTTAGGAGACCTTTGTGTTCAAACCTCACTAGGAACAAATTTAGGGGTTCCAATTGTAGAAATTTATGATATTGCTGATTGAATGCCTTTGAAATGCTTAGGGAAACCTGTGAATGGATTTCCGCGGATCCATTTCTTGCTGCTATCTAGTTTAACCTTCTTAAGTTGTTATGTAATTCTATTTGTGTGATTTCTTTTACTGCTTCCTATCAAGTCGAACGTTGATTTTGCGTTACCTGGCCATTATATACATTTGTGTTGGGCTACACACTGAATTTGGGGTCATAGTGTTAGGTTGCAACAAGGGGTGGGAAGGCTCGTGTAGGTCTATAATGTCATAAGCACCCATAGTGGTGTTGTTTTCGTAGGCCTGTTTTTCACTAGCACTAGTAGGTGGTTGGTTTACGAGAGAAATCTGTTTTGGTGGTGTTGTGTTGGACACTTGGACCCATTTTTTCATAAGCAGCATTAGATGCAATGCTCACTCGTTATTAGAAATCGTGCTCCACAAATTTGGAGAGAGTGTTGTGACTTTGTCCGTCTTCCATATGCGACGCTCAGAATTTTTGTTTTTATTACCATTTGTATATTTTATTGATTATTTTGTGTTGACGGTAACTGTGTGAATGGGAATCACCTGCTACTGAAATCTGTTATTCTAAATGGTGTCATTGAATGTGTGGTTAGGCGATGGTAGTTCGATTTTCCTTCTCGAAACCTCTGTGTTCTTAGTAACGTGGGTTTATAAAACTAAGGCCTTGAAAATGAATACTGCAAAACAGCTGTGTTTACTCTTTGTACCCCCACTATCCGCTAACCCAAGCACCCTGTCCCTGTGTCCCCAAGTCTGTTCTCTGTGTCGAGTTCATACTTTGCAGTTTATCAAGTTGGACTCGAGAGTTGATGATTGAATAGGCCTTCAAGTGTGCGTGGCCTAATTTTTGAGTTAGTATTGTAAGTTTCTTGTGGTGAAGAAGGTTGGTCCAAAATGGCGGTTGAGGTATGCTTGTCCTTGTTGGGCAGGAATATTACTCGATTTGTGCATCACTGGTGCCTCTATCCTCTTTTTGTTTTCTTTTTCCATTTGAGGACGTACTTGATTTTGTGATCTATTTGCTGTTACCTTAGGTCATGCCCGTTTTTGAGGTTATCTTGATTAAAGGATGTGGACTTCAAGAATCAGGAAACCACGCCATGGATATCTTCATTTCGTGGAAGAGTGGAATTTCTCATTGCTGAACTTTAGTTATGTTAAACCTAACTTTGGTTGCAGCTGTTGGATAATATGTTGCTGATTTCAACTGATGTACTGAAGTGTGAGAGAAAGCCACTTTGGCGAGTGGATGTGCTTTAGGATTTTTTTGCCTAACGTGTCCCTAATCGCAGGTGCTTTCAGATATACTAGTTGTATTTTTTGATCTTAGAGTCTGAATGGAGCATCCGGTTGATCTTCCAAGTGTGCGTCTTCAAGAAAGCAATGCAGAATCTACAACACAAACAATCACCTGTATGGAAGAACCAAAGTCATGTGATCAGCATATGCATGAGGATAGTGAGCACATTGATGCAGAAATTGTGAACTCAGAAGTTCCTGACAATGGGTCCCTCCAGTATGGGTACGGCGGTTAATACCTGTTTCTTGTTTATCTATGAAGTTCAATTTGTGTGGCGGGTTAGTAACCTATGTTTTCTGGTTCCTCCACAGATGTCCTCACTACCGTCGACGGTGCCGAATCAGGGCTCCTTGTTGCAATGAGATATTTGATTGTCGTCATTGTCATAATGAGGCTAAGGTGTGTTAAATTCAAATAAAGGTTTCCGGTACCCTGTTAGGATTGTATCTAAGAACCGAAGTGTTTTAGGGTACTGATAATTTTTTCATCTTTCTACAGAATGATTTCAATGTTGATCAAAAGGAGAGGCACACCATCCCTCGCCATGAGGTCCAACAGGTAGCTTCCTGCAAAAGTTTCGAAGTTTCTTTATACTTCTTTTTTGCTGAACACATGAAACATGCATTTAACGTGCCTTTCTTTCAGGTTATATGCACCCTTTGTGGCACTGAGCAAGAGGTGAGTGTTTTTATAGTTGCCTTATTTCTTCATTGCGTGTTTTTACTGTTTTCTTAGTCTTCCTGCACGAAAGATCACGACTTATTAATTTGTCTTAGTACCTTTCATAACTGTGTTTCTGCTTCTCCTATTAGGTTCAGCAAATGTGCGCCAACTGTGGTGTGTGCATGGCCAAATACTTTTGCGCAACATGCAAGCTTTTTGATGATGATGTAAGCCTTTAATCCTTCTATTGTTTAGATGAGGTTCCTGTAAACGGTGTTTTGATGCAGTCCTGTGTTTTCCATGGGACTGCTGTCCTGTTTTTTGTGTAGGTTATCTAATTTGCTTGCTCTTTGTTTTGCAGATATCCAAGAGACAGTTTCACTGTGATGGCTGTGGTATCTGCAGGTACTATTTTTGAATATTCATATTACGCAATATATCATACCAAAAATTATTGTGTATTGCCATACAGTTAAAAATGACTGTTTCACTTGTAAATTCTTGTTGAATGGTAGAACATTAGCGTTTCCATAGCCTTCGTTCGATGTTCTTAATTGTGGTATAAACCTTCTAACTCGTATATCTGTTTCCTTTTGGTATCAGGATCGGTGGGCAGGAGAACTTTTTTCACTGTGACAAATGTGGTAAGTTCTCATCTCTATGATACAATTACTAGATGGATCTTGAATTGACCATTAACTAGTGGATCGTAATATGGCCCATTAAAAAATAAAAATGATCCAACCCAGCTAATCCAAATACATGAAGACCGTGAGCTAGGTTGACCCATTTGTTTTCCAAATCGCTTTAATCCGATCAGTATTATTATTTTTAAAATATAATATGACGATAATATTTTCTCCATTTTTGACTATATAAATGCTAAAGTTATAGCAGCTTATTTCATTTTTGAAAATTTCGTTATACAAAGTCATATTCTTAAACAACTGTTACAATATTAAACTTACAAAACGAGTCACTATTTTATAATATTTTTACTCCTTAAAATGTACTAATTTAGTACTATAATTATTATTATAAAGATGCAATGTATCACAATAGCTATTGCATTATTAGAAGTTTTGGTTTACTTCATTTTATAAAATTTGTCATAATTAAATTACTCACCGCCCTTGTCATATAGGATGCCTTCGAGAAAAATGATGTCACGGATTTTTTTTCAAAAAATTGTGATGTTTTAATCGATAATTAAAACTTATAGAATATCCATGAAAAGAAAAGGAGAATGACTCGAAGGGAGGAGTAACGTGATTGACCTGAGTAATTATTAAACGGTCTATTTGGCTGACTTTGGATTAACGGGTCAGATTTTTTGACTTGTTGGATCGTATCTAGATCAAGACGGAGACATTGAAAGACCTAGTATATAGTAAAAAGGTGGTCTAGAGCGTTGAAAACTAATTTTGTCGACTAATTATCCTGGATATATCCTATTAATTTTCAGGATGCTGCTACTCAAATTTTATGAGAGAGAGACACCCGTGTGTTGAAGGAGCAATGCACCATGATTGCCCTGTATGCTTTGAGGTGTGTAGTTTCAATTCAGGTTATTCTATTTGCATGCATGTTTAGAAAGAAAAAAGAACATGCCACTAATGGCTTAAAGCCTTAAACTGTTGGTTATTTGCAGTATCTGTTTGACTCTCTGGATGATGTTACGGTCATGCCTTGTGGCCATACCATTCATAAGAAGTGTTTAAAGGACATGCAGCAGCACTCGCAGTAAGTGAATTTAAACAACCATGGAACTTTAAAAATTAAGATAAATTTTTTTATTAAGCGAGTATACTTATGCGGCTATGCTTGATTTATACTAAAACAACTGCAGATATGCTTGCCCTCTGTGCTTTAAGTCGGTCTGTGATATGTCGAAGTTTTGGGAGAATCTTGATATGGAAATTGCAGCAACACCAATGCCTGAACTTTATCAAGACAAATTGGTATGCCATCTTTCTTTATCCGTGTTTTTGAGCTTTTTAATGTCGATATTCTGAGTTTCAGATCTTTTTTCTGCAGATATGGATCCTGTGCAACGACTGTGGAACCAACTCTGAAGTGCCATTCCATGTTGTGGCTCATAAGTGCCCGAATTGCAAGTCCTACAACACTCGCCAAACTAGAGGCTGAGACTGGGTGTGTGTATAACATTCTGCTGATTCTCCGTTTCTGATACAGGATCGACCAGGGCTGATTTTGTCTTGTATTCTTGCCATCTGTTCATGATGTCGATGCCCATTGGTTAGAGTTTCAGTTGTCGTATGTTGAGGCTTTGGCATCTCTGGACCCTACCATTTGCTCTGTATTTTACGTAAAAGATGGTTTCTTGTAGTTGTAACCTTATTTGATCATGTTGATTCGTCTTTTAGGCATTTTGGTCATGTTCAATATCAACATACCTAATTATGCCAGAAGGACTTTCGGTCAGTACAAGTGTGCAAGCGTGTGTTGCTTAATATATAAGTGCGTGTGGAAAGTGTCCAATAACAACGATACAAAATTTATAGAAACATAAGACGAAAAACATGCAAGCAATAGACAAAAACTATCATAATTGCTTAAAGAATAAGGGTATATAGACATAAGAGCATATGACATACCCTGCCCGGCGGGTTTAGGTATGTTGTTGTATACATAAGAGCATATGCCACAAGACAACACAAAATATATAGACTATAGAAAGTGCATAAGAGGCAAAGGGGACACAAGCATAAACATAAGAGTTTAAAAGTAAAAAACGCAAAAACGCAAGTAAAAAACGCAAATGGGCAAGGGCACAAAAGGATAAATGTACACAAAGAAAAGGGGATTAAAGGCAAACATAAAACTAAGACCTGCGAGAGCAGCGGATTTCTACACGAACACATTGACGCAAAAAAAGTTTTATTTCCTGACAAGATCCAAGAACCTTACAGTTCCACACTAGAATTAGGCTGGTTGAATTTCTATATTCCGAACTACAAAATACGAGCAGCAAGTTGAAGATATGAAATATATGATCATCTAAGATACAAACCATGTATTGCTTTAACAGAAGTTAGTGGATGCAAAAAAGTGAACACTGCATTGTCTAAAACCAACTACCAAGTTAGTTTCAACTTTCAAGGACACTGAAATCAAAATGATTTTGATTGTGACTCGAAACGCAATAATGCTTGTATCCCATACGACACAAAAATAAAGCTAGCATGTACTCATGTCCTGGTAACCCACAGTCCCACATCTATCTAGAGGGACAGTTCGAACCGTTAGGTAAGGTGTGGAAGAAATTTTTTCTATTAGTGTACTCATGTACTACTTAAAGGACGTATTCGACAAGTCTAGTTTCATTTGCCTCTCTACTCATTATATTTATTCGACTGCAGGTGGGAGGTACAGTACTATGTTCAAGACGAGTCTGGATCACGATGTTGATCTCTTGAAAAAACATAGAAACGAAAGCGTCTAGTCTTCCCATTCCATATGGTGTTGGTCCTATTCTTGTGAAAATTGGGACCTAACGGTAAGTCTGTGAGCACAGTACAACGGAGAGTTGTATGCTGGGATTTTGTGACATTTCTAATTGGCTGTCTTGTATTTCTAATAAGTTGTTTAATCGTTGGCATGTTGTAACTTTGTTAGAGTGGTTCAGCCAAAGTGAACCCACTTAACCACTTTCAAGATTTGGCTTTTGTAACATGGGGTCTTGCCTTTGTCTTTGGCCATGTCCTTTTTCCTGTTTGGTAACTAATAGCAAATAACACCACCTTCAACCAAAATGGTAGGGTCTCTTATATGCATTATTGTGTTTTGTATCCGGTAACAAAGCCAAAAGATCTATAAAATGAGAAAATTTCAAAAGTTTATTGTATTTTGAAAAACAAATAATAGACCTAACCATAAAGGAAAAAATTTTGTATGTCAAGTGCCCAAAGCTGGTATAATCTTTATGTTGATTTTAAGGTTTATCTATCATTTCCAGGATTACTTTGTGTTTTACAGCGTAATTATGAGACACCTTTATTAGTTATGGATTTACTTTAGGATTATTAGTTATGATTACTAGGAGAACGACACGATCCCTTTTGTGAATCTGGGGTCCCTAAGCCATTGTGTTTTTTAAGGATGCCACTAAAATCATTAGTAGTTTGTAAAGTGTAATCTACAGGCTCAGTACACACAAACTTTATACGCCTTTTGTTTTGTGTCTGTACCAGAATGAGGCGGAGCTTATACTTCTTAGGATGCCACTTAAACCATGCATTTCGTAACACTGACGTTGTGGCCATCTACACAAAGTCGATACACAAAACCTTTTATGTATCGGACGGCTATACGCTTTTTGTTTGTGTTGTATTAAGATGAGGCAGGCAGCATCATAAAGCATGGGCCAAGAAAGATAAAAGTTGTTTTGAGTCTTTAGAAGAAAGATACATTTGATGCAATGGCAATAATGCACACATGGGAGAGGGGCCAAGTCTGTAAAAGCAAACAAGGAAGTTCTTCATGGAAAATGGAAGGGACAATCATAGATGGAAAAAAGGAAAAGGAAAATCACATCAAATGCATTAAAATTTTGTACCTTACAACCCACATATCAATTCCATTAAACACTCAAGATTTTCCAAATGCCAAAAATAATTCACTAGCATGCTTGTACTATACAAAGATGAACACTAGCTTTGCTGACATTATGTGTAAATATCATTTATGGCCCATCAGAATATTGCATCAAGTAACCATATCACAAGATTTTCAAAATCCTTATCATTATGCCAAGAACTCACAAACTTGTAAACTAAAAAAAATGCATTCAGTTGCTTGTACTAAACAGATGAGGTATTTCTCTGTCAAATTACCTAAAGATGGCGAGTTTTTGACTAGGTATTATCGTGACTGTTTTTTGGTCTTTCTTTGGACATCCACAAATGTGTAACTAGTGAGGTTTGAAACATAAAACTTTTGAGAGTGTGTTATGTGTCTTACCGTGACGAAGGTTCATTAAGTTACTTGTACTATACTAGTACTAACTAATTCAATTGTGATGTCGAGGCCTCATTATTGTTAGCTAATACTGTTTGAGTAAGGAGATCATATGTATCCTAACAGAATCATGCTAGAAGCAATTACACCTCAAGATTTACCAAACAGCTCATATCAATATGCTAAGAAATCATTCATTATGATGCTTGTACTGTACAAGAAATTACCAAAGCAAATGTGATGTACTGATGTTCTGGTTCAAGATAAAGAGTTACTTGCTAACATTGTGTAAAAAGATCATTATAATTGTCAGAATATTGAATACCAGCAACTACATCACAATAAATTTCAAACACATATCAGAAGGCGAAAAAATCAGAAAGTTGCGGAAGGAATGATACATTAGGATGCACGTGCGATGTTGAGGTTCAAGACAAAGTCTACAACTACCTATGTGATTGAGATGTTGAGGTTCAAGACAGACTTGCTTTCTAACCCATAGCAGAATGCAGTTTTCAAAACCCATATCAGAATGCCAAGAATATACAAACTTATTGATGTTAACAAAGATAAAGATGTGTTAGCCCATATCTGATGCCATTAAAATCTCGAGATTTTCCGAACCCATATCAGAATGTTAAGAACTTGAAAACTTGTACAACAAATGGTGCATAAGGATGACTGTGTTGTACAGCAACCAATGCAGTTGTGATGTCGAGGTGTAAGATAAAGACTTTCTTGCTAACCTTTATTAAAATGCCATTAAAATCTCTCCAAGATTTTCCAAACCCGTTTCAGTATGCAAAGAATTTCTAAACTTTTTGATGTTGATGTACAAGATAACGACTTTCCGCTAACCTATCAGAATGCCAATAATTCACAAACATGTACAATAATTCACAAACATGCACAATAAACGGTGCATTAGGATGCTTGTACCACATGACTAACAACAATATAGTGAAGTTAAGCTTCAAGACTGAAACTTGCTTGCTAACATTCTGTAAAACAATTATTATATTCATTCAAAGACTTGATTGGAGGCTTATACATCAACTCCTTACAATGAGTCCAAGAAAGATGGGCGGTCAAGTAGGGAGGGGGAGGGGGGATATGGCTAGTACCATTTCATTCTCGTATTAAGACTCAAGTAAAACAAGCCTTACAGTAGAGATATCATCAATGTCAATATTGTTCAGGAATTAAAGACACAAAACTAGCTGGTTAAGCAGTTTACCAATCAGCCATTAAGACTATGAAATATGAAACACATTCAATAACATATAAAGAGAGACCACACACTTGAAAAAAAAGATCATCCATGGCTGCAATTAAAAACAGGAAACACAGCTCTTATCGAACGGGTAATCAATAGTGGTGTGGTTCACATCATACGTTATGGAATTGAGTTTCATTGTTCATAAGCTTAATGGTTGACTGGACAGTTAACAAAAATGCAAAAATACCAGCTTTTTTTTTTCCTAATCCGTTTATGGAGCAATGAACATGGAGGTCTCGAAAAGATCCTCGCGGCTGTCCTGTTTCTGCATAATCTCTGATTGTGAAGATGGACTCGCCTCACTGTTATTCTTCTCCATCTCTTCCTCAATCATGATCTCCTGTGATCGGCAATCCCAACTGCAAAACGCTTTCTCACCTCTAAAAACACAAAGAAAAAGAACACAATTATCAGTCCATGATAAAAAGCATATATTTTTAAGAACGAAAATTATTAAAAGTTTAGGATCATACCTGTACATGTAGATATCTTCGCCCTCCAACTTCTTCTTGCAAGAGTAACAAAAGCTCAAGAAATCATCAGCGAGGTACGAATTCACGACTTCAGAAGGATGAGTCTCCTGTTCTTCGATCTTGAAGGATTTAGCAACAAACTCGTCATCATGACGCTCTAAAATACAGTCACCAAAGATATGAGTTGTTTTAGGATTAGGTCCGTGTTTCCTAACACATGTGTAATCCTCAGAAAGCTCAATCTCACTTGCTGAGAGGGAAGCAACCAAATCTTTTCCAAGGTATGGTCCATTAGACATACCAGTACTCAGATTAGTCGGGCGGTTGGTTAAACGGGTCGAGTTTGAACCAAGATTTGCACAATCCAAAGAATGAGAGCAAAATTTAGCAGATGGCTCTTGTGCTAAAGGACTGATCAGCTTAGGGTTGGATTTGTTGATATGGGCATGAGCGAAAATTGCATAATTCTTAGGGAGTGAGTTCGACATTGAGTCAAACGGGTCAAAACTGGTGCTTTTCAAACACGGATTGTTCAAGATCCTCATCTGAGGTGCAAAAAGAATACTCTTACTGTCCGATGAGCGGAGAATTTTTCCAGATGAGGGTTTCGCCTCATCCTCAAGAGACTCAATAATGCTTAAACCTACTTTTTCACAATTCCAACTCTTTTGACTCAATTCACTCGCTTTCGACAAAACCCTAATCGGCAAACTCCCTAAGTTCGGTTTAGAAAAGACTTTGAAATCCAATGGAGAAGTAGGGCTCCTAACTGAATCAGATTCTGAGTTTTTAGGATTTAGCCCTACAAATAGACCAGGAACAGCGAAAAAGGAATTGGTTTTGTGTTGTTTCAAAAAAGCATCCGAATTCGAATAACAAGACTCACTAGCATAAGCATCAGTAGTCAGATGATGAGCCTGACCCATGTTTTGTTGATCTTTCTGGTGTGATCTTGTTCTTTTCCTCAACATTTTCACACTCCCTGTTGACAAAAACACATAAAGATTCAAACTTTATTGCTCAAAACTTATCAAAATAGCATCAAATGCAAAGATCAAGAACCATCCTTAAAACCCTAACATAAAAATCATCATCCAATTCTAAAAAATTGATCAAAACCCTAATCTGCAAATCATCATCCAAATCCAACAATCTAGTTTATAATAACACAATCAGATGCAAGTTTCAAGTACCCAATTAGACAATGATGAAAACCCTTTATCAAAAAATTTAATCATAACAATGTGCATTATCCATAAATATATATAGATCAAAATGTCAAGATAATAGTCAAAATGGTCAAACACCAACAAAACTAGTCAAAGTAACCAAAACATGCCTAAAAGTCCAAGATTAGCATCCCAAAAAGATCATCAAACACATCCAAACAACAAATCAGTCAAAACCCACAACGATTAAACCCCTAAAAAGACACAACAATAATATAAACATCAAATAAGCTACAAAAAAAGCTAAACCCATGAATAAGCACCCATCAAACACAAATAAAGATAACAGATTTGCATCAAACAACAAAAACCCATCTCAGAAAACCAATCAAAACAGCATATAATGCACCTTGAAAAAATGAAAATTTTTTAAGTTTTATGAAAAATAAAGGAAAACCCACCTCAATAAACTTGACACAAGTGATAAGAAGAAAAAAGAGGGGTCTTAAAAATGTGGTTTTATGAAACTTGTACAGTACAAAAACTTATTTTTCTCTCTCTCTTTTTTATTTTTCTGCATCAAAATCAGAGAAGCAAATGAGCTTCTCAAATACTCTTTTCTTTCTTTCTCTCTCTCTTTGTTTCTGTAGGTGGTGGTTTTAGTGTGTTTGTGGATACGTATACAAGGGTGTATCTATAGATATATACAGGGTTTTAACTTTTGGGTTGCGATCCCCTACAAAGGGGTGTAAATTTACAAAGTCTAAAAAGGAATCTAAGTATTGCCATGTGTCCCCACCCACTCCCTCCTTTTTTTCTTTAATATTTTTAGTTAGAGGGTGTTTTGGTCATTTGACCTATTTTTTAAATTCCACATTAAATTTCAAATGCAAATAACTTTCAAATGACAAACTTTTACAAAAAACCGATTTCACTAAAATTTTTAAAATTTAATCCTCTTTAATTTGGTATAAATTTTTTTAATTTTTTCGAAACTTTTTTTTTGACATATTCATTGGGTCATGATTTTCTTGAAAATTTTAGCATTTTCGGCTCTAATTTTGTCTAGTTTAAAGGCCGAATTTTGCAAAACTTAAAACACGAAAGTTGCAGCTTCTTGGCCATTCTTTACCCAGAAATTTGAATCACTCAAATCCAATATGATATGAGTGAGATATCGTATGTTAAAGATGACGTTTTACTCATATTTGTTGCACATAACGTGTTTGATGAAATGTTTAGCTTAGATTTTTAGTCTTAAAATCGAGTTAAATGCACTAATTTTTGTACAACAATGCACCTTTAGTCATTTTATTAATGTAAGATTCAAAAAGTTTTGTTTTTTTTTTGTTTTTTTGTTGTTTTTTTTTTAACTGATGAACTATATTATTAACTGATGAACCTTATTAACTGATTTTTAAAAAAGACATTTTGTTCATCAGTTACTTTGGTTGAACCATATTAACTGATGAACCTTATTAACTGATGAACCTTATTAACTTATTAACCTTATTAACCGATGAACCTTATTAACTGATGAACCTTATTAACCATATTAACTGATAAACCTTATTAACTGATGAACCTTATTAACTGATGAACCTTATTAACTGATGAACCTTATTAACCTTATTAACTAACTGATAAACCTTATTAATCTTATTAACTGATGAACCTTATTAACTAATGAACCTTATTAAATGATGAACAAAATAATTGATAAACGTTATCAAAAATAACTGATGAACAATATAAAAAATAACTGATGAACCATATAAAAAATAACTGATGAACGTTATTTTTTTTCAAAACTGCTGAACATTATAAAAAATAACTGATGAACCATGTCAAAAAAATAACTGATGAACCAAATAAAAAATAACTGATGAACCATATAAAAAACTGGAAATAAGATGATGTTTGTTTTCGTCCATACATTCTAACTTCAATAAGGACCTTTAATACATATGGACTTATGGCAATATGCTGCAATAACACTCTTGAACAGGCCCCATAACCAAACACGTACTCCATAATCAAACAAGAATGTCAACTACACCACACATTGCTCTACTTCCGGGTACCGGAATGGACCATTTGACACCAGCTCTCCGTCTCGCTGCTATGCTATTGTCTCATAACTGCCAAGTCACACTCATAACCCCCCCAACCACCTGTCTCGACTGCAGAATCCACCCATATAGCAGCAATTTGAGCTTTGATAGCATTGCACTTCATCTGATGAACCTGTGATAAAAGTAAGCAGATAACAAAAAAGTCACTAATTGATGAACCTCTGATAAAAATAAGCAGATAATAAAAAATAGACTAACTGATGAACCTCTAATAAAAAATGCACTAAATGATGAACCTATAAAACTGATGAACCTATTATAACTGATGAACCTATTATAACTGATGAACCTATAGTAACACAGGACAATAACCGATGAACCTAAAATATAACATAATAGCTAAGCTAATATGTTAATCAACTAATAAAAAATAGTCTAACTGATGAACCTCTAATAAAAAATGCACTAAATGATGAACCTATAATAACATAATGATGAACCTATGATAACATAATAGCTGAAAATATAACTGATGAACCAAAAAAACTAATATTAATCAACTAAAAAAGAATAAACTAACTGATGAACCTATTATAACTGATGAATCTATAATAACTGATGAACCTATAATAACTGATAAACCTATAGTAACACAAGACAATAACTGATGAACCTAAGATATAACATAATAGCTAAGCTAATAACAAAAAAAGCATAAATTGATGAACCTAACATAAAAAATAAACATATAACAAGGAATGTAATAACTAATGAAGACACACAAATGTAAACTTGTACTATTGACCTGACCATCAAATGTAAACTAAACTAATTGTGATAAGATTCTGACATATTTTTTCAATCAGGAAATTCTTAACAAGCCATGAATTACAAGATGCTCAATGAAACAAATTACAATAAGTACTCACTCCAAAATAAAAATCATAGCTTACAATGTGTTTCCCCTACCCATGGTTGCTTGAGTTTATTATTCTCAAAAAAACCCACCTGAACCTCGGTCTCGCAAGATAGTGAAAGGTGCAACTGTAGCCATGACGTATTCAACCAACTATTCACCAACGTATTCACCTTCACCATTGACGGAGGCAACATCTCTGTCACCTCTTCCTCAACGTTATCTTCATGTTTACGGCTATGATGACGGTGGTGATGCTCTCGCGATGATGACGGTGGTGCTTACGGCGTTTCGACAGTTCTTCTGATTCTTCGCCGGAGGATCGACGGTGTTTGTGGTCGGGTTAGGATTTATAAAATTGAAGTTGATTGTGAGGGTTAAATTAAGATTTTTCTTACAGTGATTAGACCGTGATTGTTAGGATTCATGATGATGATGATGATGACGGATCAATGACAGATTATTTTTGGATCTGAGAGAGGAGATAGAGAATAAAGAAGTGTTTGATTGTGTATATCAACAAATGACGAAGATACCCCTGATTAAAAAACACGCATCATGTTTTTGATCTGATTGTACTTTTGATCCAACGGTTAATAACACTTTTTAGGCTTTTTAAAATACATTCACTTTTTAAATGATCGCATACCTTTAACTTTTTGGGAGTGTTATTTTTTTTATTGGGGTTTTTTTATATTTTTTAATATTAAAAAGTGTGGTTGTAAATAAAAAATGGTGGTTATCTTTTTTAAGTATTTGAAAAATGTGGAAATAGGAGGGAGGTGTTTTCTTGAGATTATATTTTAATGATGTGAATATAAAGGAGGATTATCCTCTAAAGCTGTAAATACTCCGTATAACTTTAGTAAAAGGTCGTGAGATTGTGAGTCATATAATTTGATTCAAGGGCTCAAATAAAAAATTATTTTAATTTGAGCAATTTGATCAAATCTAATGACTCATAATCTCACAAGTTTACTAAAGTTGTCTTATACTCCGTATAACTTTAGATGATCATCGTCCGAATATAAAAGTGTTATGTAAATTAAGATGTGTTTCAAAACTAACAGTAGAAGTCTATTTGTTGAATAAATGTATTTATTGATTATAAAGTGTAAATGGCGTAAAAAGCTATTTCAAATAGCATTTTAAGATGACTAAATGTTTTTATTAAACAAACTTTTAACTCTAAATGTTAAACGTTTTCAGAAGCTACTTCCCAAAAGTACCCTTAGAAGAGATTTTAAGGACTTGTATGAACACTTTTTATGTATAATGATGAGATGCAAATCTTATTGATTCTATTTGTTTTCGTTTTTCAAAATACAATGTTGCATTTTTTAGAGAATAGTGTGGCAATAATTCTATAATTTAAGATGTTGCGGGTTCTATCTTTTAGTTTGTTTCTATTTTCTAAAATGCGAGGTTGTATTTTTTAGAGAATAGCGTGTTATAGATATCGAGTTAGTTTTATTCTTAGAAACTTGGCGTGTTACGATGTTGCTATAATTTTTTATTACAAGATGTTGATAAAGAGAGTAATGTATAGGGCAATTTCATATCTCCCCTTCTTTTAGTTGGAAATTTTATATATACCTAAACATGCATTAAAAATATTGTACATTATTCACTCAATACTTGCACTTTGAGTATATATGAAATTAATCATAAAAATAGAATGATATATGAAATTAATCCTAATGTATAACCGTTGTTATCTAGTTACTATAACCTATAGATTAGAGCCTGCTGAAATAATATTCGATATCTCGATGTACTGATTTAAATCTTTTCCGGTATGTATTTTGTAAGTGTAATGCTTATCAGAAAGGGGAAAAAATGAAACTTAGTTATTTAACATTATGTAAAAGCTTAAAAAGTTGTATCATACTTTTCTAAAGTTCAATTACCTATGTTAATGATTATGGTGCAAGAAATTTTCTTTTGCTTTATTGCAAGTAAAAAAGCTAAAATATAAAAAAAGAGCCGCATTCAAGAATTTCATGACTAATGGCTACTTGTTAAGTACTTGATTATTTAATTTTAAAAAACATACCAGACTTAGAGTGGAGGGAGTGGGCTCGGCAAACTCTCGGCAAAAATCGGTGATCTTCGGCAACACCGATGCCACCGTTCGGCAAGAATCGGTAAAGCAAAAATTCGGTAACATTTACCGATTCATAAAGTGTTGGTGTTGGTAAATACTTGAGAAGGAAGAGTGATGTGTAAGGTTTTTATTGGGTATTGATGATGTGGAAATTTGGTGAAACCAATGCCACCAAATTGGTGAAAATTGGGGTGAATTGGTGAAGTGTGAGTTGTAAGGTTTTTATTGGGTATTGATGATGTGGAAATTTGGCAAAATTTGGTGAACTGGTGACCACTCCCTCCGCCCTTATATCTTCATAAAGGCTTGTTTTTTACATCTATGCGTCTATAGTTGTAGCATATGTTGTAGAAAAAACGAAAAAATGTGTGAGAAATTTTGTAAACATCATTTTGTAAGGTCCTACTGTATAACTTGTCATACATTTTAAAAAGAACATGTTCATATTAAAATACCCATTAAAGATGTTTGACTAAATGAGTTAATGACAAGTACTTGAACAATTTTTAAGTTAGCATATACAACAAATTTCATAAGATTATACGTCACTGTTCACATATAAAACTTGCAAACTAATAATTTATTTGTTGTTTATTTTTACTAAATTGACAAATATATTCTTAAAAAACCAATGGAAAACATGAAAAGGACAACACCATTTCTTTAATCCATCATCCTACCTTGACTTGAGGGGTATTCTTATTACTCCTTCCATCCTAAAATTATTGTGTAGTGTGTACCAACAAAAATCACACAATTTTTAAAAAATGCACTAATTACTGCTTTTATTTTTGTAAGCTACAGAAAAACAGTTTTACCTTTGATAATTCGTGCTTTCATTTAATTTTTTGTAAATAATAACTTCTATTAAAAGCAGTATGGTAAACTTAAACAATTATAATTTGAGAAATGATAGATGGACCTAAAAATAGACATAATAATAGACCTAAAGACACGTGACATCATCCTGATGGCTGCAGACAGGGACCCACTTATTTTACAACCCATCAGGATCATGCCACATGTGTTTAGGTCTATTTTTAAGTCTACTTTTAGGTCCATCTATCATTTCTCTTATAATTTTTATCTTTAGCAACGGACAATTATTTTAAAATAAATCAAAATGAAAAGGAGAATGATAATATTCGAACGTAATAAGGACATTGTAAATATTAATAATACCAACAAGTAACAACAATACCACCAATATCAATACTTTTTTTGTAATTTTCTAGTTTGTATTTATAACCTTTCTGTCAATGGTACATAAATCCTTTGAGTAATTACTCAGTAATTTCTTATCAAGAAAAAAAAAATAAAAAGAAAAAAAGGAGAAAAGAGTAAAATGGGAGTATTGCTTTATTGAAGGGCAAGATAAATATGATCAGAAAACGACAAAAGATGGGTCAGGTGGGCCCATAACCTGACTGACACAAGTTTTTTTTTCAGTAAAAATAACGCTAAAGGACAAAACGTTAACTCTCCGTAACTTTTTCCACCACGCCAATTTACTGCCGTCCTTCAATATAAACCATGGTTATTTTTGTACGTATTACACTATTTTCACCACGCCAATCCACAGTTTAGAATCATAAATCTGATATTGTTGCATCGGTTCAAAATAAATGTATCATATAGCAAAGTTGAAATTTGGTATGTAAGGGTGGCAATCATGCCTAAGCAACCGAGAAAATAATTATAATTAGTCACTAATATTTAACCAAATCATTTCATGCCTTTGGATGCCTAAGTCCATAATTTTAGTGGCAATGTGATGCCTTACCATGCCTAAACATTGTTTTTTTTTTTTTTTTTTTTTTTTTTTTTTTAATTATATTTAACAATTTAATTTAAAACATCAAATTCCATTAATAATTCAAATAAAAGTTACATAATACTTTAGGAAAATAAAAACAAAACAAAAATTAAAAAAAGGAAATCACTACTCATCGAGGTATGGTAAGTCTTGCGCTACTACGTGCTCCGTAAGATCATATTGAAGACGATTATGAATATATTCGTCCAGTAATTCTTCTAGCACACTATCGTCATAAACTGGCGTGACCGGCTGATCCATTGTATGAACCGGTGATATTGCCACGCCATCGTCTTTTAAAATCATATTGCCCAATATAATACACGTATAAACAATTTGTCGAATCTTTGCGACGGTCATACGTCGTAGAGGACGACTGATAATAAACCATTTTCCCTTCAAACGACCAAAAGCTCGTTCGACATCCTTTCTTGCAGACTCTTGTAGTTTCTTGAACTTCTTTTCCTTCGTGTCAGTGGGATACGGATATGCTTTAACAAGAGTTGAATATTTAGGATATATTCCATCGGCAAGATAATATCCACGTTTGTAGAGACGTCCACGTAAATAAAAAGAACTGTTTGGCGCCGTACCATTTCTCTCACTAACATATAATGGAGACTGATTCAAAACATTGATATCGTTGTTTGAGCCGGGCAGACTAAAAAACGAATGTCAAATCCACAAATCATATGACGTCGTCGCTTCAAGCATAATTGTTGGGTATTGGTGATCACCTCTCTTATATTGGCCTTTCAAATATTAAGGACAATTTCACCAAGTGAAATGTGTACAATCAATGCTACCAAGCATTCCAGGAATGTGATATTTTTCTTCATGTACCTCGAATAACCGAGCAATGTCATGGGTTGTCGGCCTACGTAAGAACTCTCGGCCGTATAACTTTATAAACGCATCACAAAATTTATCAAGACATTCACCTATAAAAAAAAAATATTATTTTTAAAAATATATATATATATATATATATATTGCAAAAAAAAAATTACTAACGACTTACAAAAAATGACAAAAAAATTAATAAGTAACAAAAAAAAAAATTACTTACGACTAAAAAAAATAACAAACGAATAAATAATAAATAACAAAAAAAAATACTAACGAAAAAAAAATATTAATAACCTGAAGTTCTTCGTGCCATGTTTAAATAGTCATCGAATCTATCGGGAGGTTTATCCATTGCGAGTTGCCTTATTGCCGATGTGCATTTCTGTAACGCCGTGAAACTAGTCTTTTCATACGCGTCTTGACCCTCTTGAAACCATTCAAATTGCGCTTCAATGTCATTTACAATTTGTAAATACAATCGTTTACTCATATGAAAATGATCACGAAGAACATCTTCGTTAAACTTTGGTTGTTCAACGAAATAGTCATTCATTAAATTTTCTAAAGCTTTATCACGAAAACGTTTTACATAACCACGGATGAAGGTAGAGCTTCCCGTGTCTTCAAGAGCTTCATACGCGGCTAAAAAGGTTTCGATTGTACTACCGGATAACCATTCTTCAGATGAGTCGGGTGGAATAATTATGTCGTTTGAGGATGAACCCGATGATGACATGGTTTTAGAATGTAAATTGTATGTGTGATTTGATGTTAGATTAGATGTGAAAATGAAAAGGAAAATGGTTTAGTATTTAAAGAATTTTTTTTTTTTTTTTTTTTTGAAATTGTACCAAACAGTCAAAAATTCATTACATGTAACGGTCGAAAATTTAATTCATTTCCATCACACCGAATCGGTATTGTAACCGAATCTCTCGCCGATTTGGTGATGCCGAGCTAGTGGTTTTGTTTCGCCGATCCACGCCGAGTCTTGCCGACCATGAAATCGAGTACGTTGCCACCCCCCTAACCTCCACTAACTTAAAAGTTATGAATTCAAGTTTTGCATAAACGTGGTGGAAGTCATGATTCCATACCTCAATTATATCTCACTACCAACAAATAATATCATTCCTCTCATCCGATACCACAACCATATCTCACCATACTTTTTAGTGTCAACAATAATCTCATACCTCATCTAATTTTATTATTTTTTTATTTTTTATATTAATCAATTATAATAAACAATTTAATAAAAACATAATATTTCATTAATAATTAAAAGATAATCACATAATACTTTAAAAAAAACATAATTAAAAGAAAATTACATAATACTTAAAAAATAAAAATAACTAATCATCGAGGTATGGTAAGTCTTGAGCCTCTACGTGCTCCGTAAGAACATATCGGAGACGGTAATGGATATCTTCGTCGAGTAACTCCTGTAGTACACTGTCGTCATAAACTGGCGCAACCAGCCGATCCATTATATGAACCGGTGATATTGCCACCTGTTTGTTTTGTAAAATCATATTGTGAAATATGATACACGTATAAATGAGTTGTCGAACCTTTTCGACCGTCATAGCCCAGAGAGGACGATTGAGAATCATCCATTTTGCCTTAAGACGATCAAAAGCTCGCTCGACATCTTTTCTTGCAGACTCTTGTAGCTTCTTGAATCTCTTTTTCCTTCGGGTCAGTGGGATACTTATATGCTTTAACAAACGTTGAATATATAGGATATATTCCATTGGTAAGATAATATCCACGTTTGTAAAGCCGTCCATTTACATGAAATGAACTGTGTGGCGCTGTTCTATTTCGCTTCGTAAGATACAATGGAGACTGATTCAAAACATTGATATCGTTGTTTGCACCGGGAGGACCAAAAAACGAATGCCAAATCCACAAATCGTTTGAAGTGACGACTTCAAGCATAATAGTAGGGTATTGGTGATCACCTCGCTTATATTGGCCTTTCAAATGTTTAGGACAACTACGCCAAACGAAATGTGTACAATCAATGCTACCAAGCATTCCAGGAATGTGATGTTTTTCTTCATGTGCCTCGAATAAGCGTGCTACATTATGGGATGTCGGCCTACGTAAGAACTCTCGACCATATAATTCAATAATCGCATGGCAAAAATGATCAAGGCATTCTCCTATAAAAAAATATATAACGAAAACTAAAAAAAAAAAAAAAATTAATAACGATAACGTTTAAAAAAAATAACAAGTTTTTAAAAAATAAATAAATAACAAAAACTTAAAAAAAAATAACGAGAACTTTAAAAAAAATTATAACCTGACGTTATTCGTGCCATGTTTAAATAGTCATCAAATCTATCCGGAGGTTTACCCGTTGCGAGTTGCCGAATTGCCGATGTGCATTTTTGTAACACTGTGAAACTTTTTTCCCCCTCGCGTCTTAGCCCTCTTGAAACCATTCAAATCTCGCTTCAACATCACCAGCAATTTTTAAAAACAAGCTTTTATTCATACGAAACCTATCACGAAAAACATGGTCGGAAAACTTTGATTGTTCGACAAAATAGTCATTCATTAGAGTTTGTAAAGCTTTTTCACGAAAATAGGTGATAGACTCCCGAGTTTATGTAGAGCTTGCCGTGTCTTCAATGGAATCGTACACGGCTAAAAAGGTTGATAGGATACTACCGGATACCCATAGTTCGGAAGAGTCGGCGGGAATAAATAACTCGTCGGATGAAGAAGATGATGAAAACATTGTTTGTGTGAAAATATGTGAGTTGTTTGTGTGAAATATGTGAATTATTTGTGTGAATTGTAGGTAATTTATAAAAAAAAAAAAATTATTATTTATTTATTTACTTATTATTATTTTTTTTTGTTTAATGGCCACGGCCATATTTTTTTGAAAATTAAATGTGTACAACGGCTCTTTTCCTGGTTCATTGCTTCATGTCGTTGCAGCAAAGATTGCCGAATTCTCCCATACCTCAACCAAACCGCATGGGTGGCGGCGGTGTTGCCGTGTGGTTTTGGGTGATGCCGAATGCAAACCGAACCCATTGCCACGACCCTAAGACATTTATAAGGCATGAAAAAAATATACGAAAAAAAAGAAAAAAAATTTGTACCATATAGCTATTTTAGTGAATACTTGCTTTCAAATTTCGTTAATATTGATACTTGCTTTCAAATTTCGATAGATCAAAATCTTTTTTATAAGATAAAGTTGTACTTTGGACACGTTGTAATAAGATCGGGTGTGGTTGAGTAATTTTCAGCACGACGTCCATGTTCTTCACGCGTCATCAACCACTACACTCTCCCCTTCATGCGTCAACATGTGTTAGATGTGGTTTGATCATAAAATTTATCGAACCAATTCTTTTCGTCTTTATGCATGTGTGAAATGATTGTGTGTAAGTGAGTTTGTTCGTGTTTTTGGTTTGTTTGCCACCACTATAGAGTTTGGTAGCGGAATTGTTAAAGTGATGATGTGAATGTAATCACCATTACATCCAGAGTATCTCGAATGTCGTAGTTTTACTAAAAACTTTTATTATAAAAAGTTATAAAAAAAACCATTATTTCAATAATATCAAAAACGTCATTTCAAAATCTTTTTGATCACTTTGTATAATAAAAGATGAACATGATGTGATGGGATTTTTCAAGTCTTCGTGAAATTAAGTTTACCTTCAATAGTAAAGGGTTTTTCAAAGACTAGTTTTTAAGAAAAAGGACATTAGATTTACCACATATTAAAAATGCTTTAATTGCTTTGATTTTCTATTACGTGGACTAAATTTGAACGAAAATGAATGCTATTTAACATAGCCAGTTTATTTATTTAGAATATATTTATGATTGAAAACTACTAACAAAGACAAGTAACTAATGAAGTATGGCCAAAATGTCTCAACATTGAAAAAATTGTTTTTGGTAGAATCTATATACGGGCTTTGTTATTCAAAACTGATACAAAATGAATGAGTATTCGATGATTACTTGACGTGCTCGTGCGATTTTCACATGAACGAATGCTACACAGATGCATATAATGTAACGAAAAATAAAAGTTTGAGGTCGCATGACCATTCGCGCAACAAAAATCTAACCAAGTATATTATAACTAGTCCATGTGTCGTCGTATTCTACGCGGAGATTGCATGGATGAGTCGATAATTTTGCAACGCATTGGCTAGAAACGAAAAACTAATGGTTTCTTACCAGACCAGTTTTGAATAATCACATTCGTATATGGTTTCTGTCATTATTTTCTCATGTTAAAATTGTAGACCTTAACAACTAGAAAAAGAAAAGTGTTGTTCTTGACAATGAAAATGAATAAATATTAATGAATAAACCAATTTAAGTGATTTGTTAGCTTTTCCTTTTTTTCATATTTGGTACTTGTTAGTATAAGATTATGAGTAATGCTGTGTTTTATAAAACAAATTTCACCAAGCGATGTGTAAACTTACATTTCATTCAAGTTAATTACAGTAGATATAAAGTGGTACGAGTACCCTAATAGTATCTTTTAAGTGGTACTATCACTAAAAAAAAAAAAAAAAAAAAAAAAAATTGGGAAAAAAAATATTGGTTGTACAATTTGGTTTGTCACATTTGTGTAAAACAATTTGTTATTATTATATAAACAAAACATTTCTCACAAAATCTATACTACTATATAATACATCTAACTCCAAATCTAATTCTTAACTAAAAATTAAGATAATGAGCTCTAATTATAAGGTGACATGTGTCACTTCTCAACTAACTCCAAACCTAACTCCTAACCAAAAATTGAGATAAGGAACTCCAATCATTATATTACATGTGTCATTTCCCAACTTAAAATTCACTTTTATTTTCAAATTGAAATATCTTTTTATCTATTTATTTTTTAAGATCTAATTTTACTATATTTTTTTAAAATTTTGTGCTTTTTAATTCAACATCAATTTTTATATATTATTATGAGTTTTTAGTTTATACATTTTTAGTGGGTTTATTTTTATTAATTCAAATTTTTACCACTTTAACATTCATTTCAATCAATACAATTTTGATTAGATAAAAATTTTAAGGGGAGTGTTTGAAGGGTGAGAGATTGCAAGGGTCTTTCTATATGGAAACCCAAGCAAATAAATACAACTAACATATACATTCGGAGTGTTGTGAAATGAATTTATTAAGCGGAAAGGGAATTACGGAAAAAGTTAGGCTATCAATTCGTTTACTATATTATAATATAACTATATTTATCGCCGCCGCTGTGCGCGAGTATCCAACTAGTATTACTAATATGTGGTAAACGCGTTAATAAATTTTTAGTGAGATTTTCTAACTTATGCTATGGTAGCACAAGCTAAAACTGTTTAATAATGACAAAGTGTTTTTTAAATAACTTAATTTCTATATAAAAAATCGGTAATTTTGGTAAACATCATAAATATAGAAAATTATTAATACTCTATCCGTCTCAAATTATATGCTGATTTTCATATTTTATAAAGTTTTTTAAAAAAAAAAGTGAGCCCCTTGTAATTTTAACCAATAAAATTTTATTCCAACCCACTAAGATGCATTTTGATTGTTTGAAATTGAAAATAAACACTAATTTTGGAACAACCAAAAACAGCAAATTGGACTTAGGTGTTGTTTGTTTATTAAGAGGTCCTAAATTTGAATCTGACTTGCAATCTAAAAATCTGAGGCGAAAATGTCTAAATCTGAATCATATATTTTTTATGTTTTTTTTTATTTAAAAAAATCTAAATATTTATTAGTTCAACTCGAGAAGCATTAAGATGCTCTTTTAATGTTTGGTTCATTTAAATGTTTTTAACTCTATCTGTCTCTGAACAAAAATTAAAAAACAAACACATTTGACACCTAAAAAGTCTAACTGATTAAGAACTTTAGTCTATTAAGAGGTTGCTAAGACTTTTTAAAAATAAATAAATAAACAGCATCTTATATTTTAAGACAAAAAAGGTATCAACTAACATGATATAAGAATTTGAGTTTCTTTAATGTCTGTTAGGGTGCGTTTGGTATCCTCATATGAGAATGGGGGATTAATAGTGGTAATGATTCTAAGGGGGTGCTTGGTTGGGGGTTAAGGAGGGGTGGGGAATGGTTATCATTCAAAAGGGCTCACCTTACTCATTAGATAGTGCTTGGGGGGGGGGGGGGGTGCAAAGGGATTGATTACCCCGTAGTGGGTAATCCCACCATTATAGAATAAATGTTGTGTAAGGGATTGATTACCCAACTCACTCATTCCTTTGCATTCTCTTTCTTTTTCCTTTTTTCGTTCCCCACTTTGAACCAAGCGGGCCCTAAGTGTTTGGTTAAGATGGGGGGCCCACATTACATGGGAATAAAACATGGATATTATACATACTCCATAGGAGTCCAAGAGGGGAAGAATAACTCTATCATAGGCGAGGGGCCCACCACTACTGTCAAACTCATACTTATACCCATTATGATTCACGGGAACATACCAAACGCACCCTTAATCCTTCAATACCATTCACCACCATGTACAAATTAGAAATTCGCATTTTGAATTTGTCAAACGTTTACGAATGAATCAATCAAAAAAATTAAATAAGAATATCTTTTTCCTAATAAAATAAAACCTTTAGTAGAGAATTTTTCATTTCAAAAAAATCAAATCATACTTTGTTTAGTAATAATTGAATTTTTGATATATTATTTTTAAAAGATTTTGAATTAAAAAATCTTAAAATTTTCTTGATTTGGCAAAAAGAAACTATAAATTCGTTTTTAAATAAAAAGTGGGTATAAAATTATATGTGTGAAAAATATGAAAAAATAAAACTTTAAAAAGATGGGGTAAATCTTCAATAGTATAAGGGTCAAAACCAAACTTTTTATCAAAACATACACACTCCAAAACCCACCCTTCTTCCCCAACATACGCATTATATTGACTTCCCTACAAAAACCTAATGCAACGGGTAACACTTTCTACTTGTAACAATTCGCAATTTCAGGTTAATTACTATTCCCGGAAAATTTTACTATTTATGTTACTATTCATTTTTACTATTCATTTTTCCCGAAATATTCCCGAAAGTTAATTTTTATTTCATATTCTCGAGTGATAAATCATTTCCATGGCAAAATAAATGTTTGACATTCGTCAGATCATTTTCGTGAAAGTTATTAAGGAAATACACGTTTTAGGGTAAAACGTCATTCAGAAATTCCACGCACAACGAAATTTGACCCCGTCAGGTGACCCCACATCAGAAAAATGTTTGACACACTCATGATTTATTTGAGAATAAATCATGACTGAGAAAAATATGACCAGAATAAACCTCGGCCGTGAAAAACTGGAATTTTCAGTTTTAAGCGTTTTTACTCAGCCGTAACCCTAGCCTATACCTGCACCGCGTTTCTAAGATGATTTGAGTTTTCAACTTATTAGAATAAGTCAACATATTTTTCCCTCCTCCATTGACCAAAAATCATCCCTTGATGTTATAAGTCATTTCGTGATTTTTAGGCTTACGGTTTGATGTCTAAAAGACATTTAATACCAACCGACACTAGACTGAGCCCAGTCTAGACATTATAAGTCATTTTAAATCATTTATATCATATTAGAAAAGTAACATTTTACTTTTCTCAATTTTACGCAATATTCGTACATTTTACGTATTACGCGTTTTAGACCCGTGTTTCCAGTTTTAGCAGGGTTTTACCACCCAAATGGAACCTACCACCCATTTTATATTTTATTATGGGACATATGGACATGTCTAACAATACTTTAAAGTTCCATAATTTTACGACACCCAGTTTTACGTTTTGAGGCCTAATCATTTACGGTTGGCATTTCCCGGAGTCAAAACTAACCAAATATCTTAGATATTATCATCCAATGCACACCTCACCTCCCCTAGCTCTTGAAAACCGCCATTAGGGGGGGGGAGTCACACCCTCATGTGGCTTGATCTTGTGCTAAGTACCTTGGATGAGTTCCATGTGTTGAAGCTTGTTAGGAAAGCTTTGACTAGTCTTAAATTGTAACCTCCTCATGGACCTATAAATACCCCCCTCCCCTCCCTTGTTTGCCGTCCATACCACACCCCACAACACTCCATTCTTAGCTTAATTCCTTCTAAATTCAAGCAAGGTTCAAGTGAAAGTTCAAGATAGAAACCCTAGTGTGATCTTAGGTTACCAAAACACTTCCAAACCTAATATACTTGGTGATTTCTCTTGAACAAGCAATTTGGATCTACTTCACTTAAAAAGGAACCATGAGATATTACAAAGAGAAAATGGTCATACAAGACTTATGAAACTACCCCTAATAACAATCTTCATGTACTAATAAACTTTCCTAAGTTTATTCAAATATCGGACATGTAACTTTTCGGATCAAAACTTATATCTATATATTTTATCAACTACTACAATAGTAGGGAGCCTCATGTGAGGAGTTCATTATGTAAGCCGTCGAGTTAAGTTGTGGATTTACGAATTAAAGTGTCCTGGCTCCTCGAACGCTTACTAACATGACTTCTGAATTATGTCGGCCCGAACGGTAGTAAACGATATACAAAACATACATGTTCATGAATCTTTTCTTTCAAAGACTTACAATATACATCATACCACATCATGGACTATAAATGCAAGATATATATATAGGCACTCCGTTATATTCATTACTCAAATCCTAAGTCGCGACATTCTATTATAGGTTGCTCGTAGAAACCTACACGATCCAATCATCACCTTCATTACTTGCTATCCTACTTAAGGTGAGTTCATAGCCCCACTTTACATTACTTCAATGTTTTACAAACCCTTGGGGGGAATACATGCTACTTTTAAACCGAACACAATGCTTTGAAACTGTATGCTGCCTGATTGTTTTATTATTACTAAGTACCTACCTTGCCAATCCTAGGCCCCTATCATGAACCATTTAATCACTAGTATTAGTGAGCGCGAGTATTATGAATAGGCCTATTGGGATTGACGAATCCCATTTGTTTGAGCAGATTAGTTCAAACGAATGCACTATATTTGAACATTAAGTATGCCGGCAAAGTACTTACCGGGGCAACAAAACCGCCGATTGATATTGATACCCGTTAACGTATTGGTTGCATGAGCTTAGTATATAATAATAACTGTTTTGTTTTCTAACATGAGTATGAGTCTAATTAACTCTTACTACCAACATATTGTGTTCAACCGTTAAACAAACTCTATGAATATCACTCAACCTTTGTGTTGATCCTTTTAAGCATGTATTTCAGGTCCATGATAATCAAGAATGGAGCGGAAGGGCACGTACCGAAGGAAGAAGGCTATAAACTATTATTGTCATTCGATAAAAACATCAAAGACTTTATATTGATGTATTTTGAAACATGGAACCGTTTTGGGACCTTACTATGTAAACTCTGATATATTTGAATAATATGAATGACAACTCTTTTTATTACGACTCGGTTAGAGATCGTTTTCTATTATTATGACTGTTGTGCCGTCGAGTAACACCCAAGTTGAATTCCGCTGCATCATGAATTGGGGGTGTTACAGATTGGTACCAGAGCCATGGTTATAGAGAAACGGGTCTAAGTGAGACCTAAACTATAACTACAATAACAAGCAAAAACATTTTTATAGCCTTCCGCTCTTCGTGCCTTCCATCCTCCAGAAGATTATGGACTTATTACACATGTTATGCTACATGAACATATTTGTATATTGTTATATGCACATTGCCATAGTTTGAGCATTTTCCATAAGCTTTTGATTTATTTTGACATCGAAATACTAATTGTAGACATCATGTCCGCACCTCCATCTCCCGATCATCTTCCTGCTATGCCTGAGTATTTACCAATTCTTCCCGGACCTAATGATCCTTAATTTGAAGCAATTGACTACGACGATGAGGAAGAACCTTATGAGGATCTAGATGTAGATTCGGACGAAGATCCTGAAATGGATATGGACATAAATATCGATGATTACGAAGAGGATCCTGAAATGGATGTTGACATCAAAGGCATCGATGAGGAAGCGGAGGAACAAATATTAGTGCCACATCTATCACCATTAACATCTCCACCTCCTGTTTCACCAATTTCATCCGAATCTAACCGTACCACTCCAGCTCAAGTTCCGAATTCTACTCACCAAACCGGCAGAACATCTACATTTACACATATGTTCGTGAACTCAGCTCAATACGAAATCTACTCTTTGAAACAAGCTCTCAACCTAACCCAACTCAAAGTTCAAAGTATGGCAAGTCAAATGAACGACTATATATCCAAGGTAAATTCTGCCAGAATGGATGACATGAATGCTCGAGACGACCTATATTGGTTTAAGCTTGACATGAGCTACGTGAAGAGTGACTCGACTCATGTTGGGGAAGTAGTCTTAAATCCTTTGACTGGCTTGGATAACGTCAAGGATAGACTCACTTTGGTTGAGAGGGCCCAAGAACAGGATGCGGTACAAATTCACAAACTACTTAACCGCCTAAATACCGCAGAAATCCGGTTAGATGTTGCAAACTTTGATAGGTATCAACTTAAGAATGATTTGTGTGGAATGCAAACTCAAATGAGTGCCATACAACAAAGGCTATACCAAAAGGATGTCAAAGAATACCGTCCAAATGAAAGTGTAGACGTGTTAGCAACATGCGGAAATAATAATCCGACCGGACTACAACAACCTCCCAACCAACGTTAGACTAGTGTTATAGTACTAGTTATCTTTAGTACAACGTTGTAATTACTAACTGAAAGTATCAGTTAGTAAGTTTTGAATGAACTTGTAATAAGTTCGATTTTGTAATCAACGTTATATGAATAAAACTCTTGTTTTATATACTATCATGTGTTATGTTTTTAAGTTTCAAACATTATTATCCTATCATCCTTATCAAATTGTGCTCATCTCACAACTCTCTAATTACAACGTATCTTTTGAACAATAGAATCATGGCGCCAAAGAAAAAGACACCACCAACGATGACGCAAGCTGCCATCCGAAAACTGGTAAAGGACAGTGTCAATGCAGCACTTGTCACGGAATGAGCAGCCGTAGCTGCAGCAGCTGCCGAAACCGCCACAGCTGCTGGTGCTGCTGATGCTGCAGCAGCCGCCGAAGCCGCCACTGCTGCGGAAGCTGCTATAGCTGCGGAAGCTGCAAGAATTGCCAGTCTTAACCTTGGAGGACCAAACTCAACTACCCCTCCGGTGACAAATGTCGCTACAGTACCAAAGGGTTGCTCGTTCATTTCCTACTTGAAATGTGAACCCATCAAATTCAAGGGTACTGAAGGAGCTGTAGGTTTAACCCGCTGGTTTGAAAAAGCGGAGTTAGTATTCTTGGTCAGTAAATGTACTGAGGGTGACAAAGTTCAGTATGCCACGAGTACTCTGTTGAATGAGGCATTGTCTTGGTGGAACTCAATTGCTCAACCCATGGGCATTGAGAATGCCTATAAGATTTCGTGGGATAACCTGAAGAAGATGATGATCAAGGAATACTGCCCTCGCAGCGAAATGCAAAAGTTGGAGGTTGAATTCTGGGATCATACGGTTAGGGGTAATGATATCATAACCTACAACCGTCGATTCCAGGAATTGAGGATACTTTGTCCAACAATGGTTTCCACAAAGGAAAAATTGTTGGAAAGGTATATCTGGGGACTTCCATCAAGCATACAAGGGAATGTGACTTCGGCAAATCCCAAGGAACTTGATGAAGCTATGCGGATATCCCGCAGCCTCATGGACCAAGTGGTACGAATGACAGAAACCCGAAAGCAAAACAACTACAACACCAACAACAACACCAACAACCCCAGCAATACCAATAACCCCAACAATTCCAACTACCGTAACAACAACAACAACAACAACAACAACAACAACAACAACAACAACAACAACAACAACAACAACAACAACAACAACAACAAGAACAACAACAACAAGCGACCATGGGATGGTAACCGTGGGAGTAACAACAACAACAACAACCAAACCCGAAACAACAACCATCACAATCAACAGAACAAGAGACAAGAAGCCGCGACGGTTTATGTTGCTGCACCAGCTGGTGGTAAATACGTTGGTACTCTACTACAATGTACCGAGTGCAACTACCATCATGAAGGTCCCTGCCCGGCCAAATGCAACAAGTGCCAAAAGCCCGGAAATCTTGCCAAAGATTGTAGAGGCAAGGGTATAGCTACTGGGGCTAACACACAGCCCATAGTTACATGTTTTGGGTGTGGTGAAAGGGGACACTACAAGAACAACTGTCCTCAAAACCAAGGACCCCAAGGCGGAGGTGCTCACGGTAGAGCCTATGTCATGGGAAATGGAGAACCACACCAAGACCCGAAAGTGGTTATCGGTACGTTCTTACTCAATAACATTCCTGTTAAAGTCTTATTCGATTCTGGTGCTGATATGAGCTTTATATCTACTAGAATTGCGCCTTTACTTGATATTCAATCAATTACTTTAACCACTAGTTATAGTATTGAACTAGCTACCGGTGACTTAGTAAATACCAATACCGTAATCCCAAAATGTACCATTAATCTCTTAGACCACCCCTTTAACATCCATCTTATGCCAATCGAACTCGGAAGTTTTGATGTTGTTATTGGCGGATTGGTTGTCTAAACATCAAGCTAACATTATTTGTGGTGAAAGAGTTGTGCACATTCCATGTGACAATGAAACTTTGATCATTCGTGGTGATCAAAGTGGAACTCGAATAAACATCATCTCATGTATCAAAACCATGAAGTACATTGAGAAAGGATGTTATGCTTTCCTAGCCCACGTAACCGAAAAGAAATCCGATGAAAAATGTCTCGAAGATGTTCCTATTGCCCGTGAGTTTCCTGAAGTCTTTCCGGAAGATTTACCCGGACTACCACCAAATCGCCAAATAGAATTCAGAATTGATTTAATACCTGGAGCGGCGCCAGTTGCCCGCGCACCATACCGGCTAGCACCTTCAGAGATGCAAGAGCTATCAAATCAATTACAAGAACTTTCGGACAAGGGATTTATTCGACCCAGTTCCTCACCTTGGGGAGCTCCAGTTTTGTTCGTGAAAAAGAAAGATGGGTCATTACGAATGTGTATTGACTATCGTGAGCTAAACAAATTAACCATAAAGAACCGATACCCACTACCAAGAATTGATGACTTATTCGATCAATTGCAAGGTTCAACCTATTACTCAAAAATTGACCTACTATCAGGTTACCACCAAGTTAGAGTTCGTGATGAAGACATTCCAAAAACAGCCTTTAGGACACGATATGGTCACTATGAATTCCAAGTGATGCCATTTGGGTTAACCAATGCACCGGCAGTATTCATGGATCTCATGAATCGGGTGTGTAAACCATATTTGGACAAATTCGTGATCGTATTCATAGACGACATTCTCATATATTCCAAAAACGAAGAGGAACACAAAGAACATCTGAGAACAATTTTAGGACTACTCAAGGAAGATAAATTGTATGCAAAGTTTTCCAAATGTGAATTTTGGATTCAATCAGTACAATTCCTTGGGCATGTGATTGACAAGACCGGTTTACATGTCGATCCCGCTAAAATTGAAGCTATCAAAAATTGGCCAACACCTACCACACCTACAGAAATTCGTCAATTTCTGGGTTTAGCCGGGTATTACCGAAGGTTTATTGAAGGATTTTCCTCAATAGCAAAGTCTTTGACTAAGCTAACTCAGAAAGACAAGAAATACGTGTGGAATGAAGACGAAGAAAAAGCTTTCCAAACCCTCAAACAGAAACTTTGTAGTGCTCCTATCCTAGCATTGCCAGATGGGATCGAAGATTTTGTAGTCTATTGTGATGCATCGCACCAAGGGTTAGGTTCCGTGTTGATGCAACGCGATAAGGTCATGGCTTATGCATCAAAACAACTCAAGGTTCATGAGGAAAATTACACCACTCATGACTTAGAGTTAGGAGCTGTGGTCTTTGCACTAAAAATCTGGAGACACTATCTATACGGTACTAGATGTACTGTGTACACCGATCATAAAAGCCTACAACACATTTTGAACCTAAAAGAACTAAACATGAGACAACGTCGTTGGTTGGAATTACTAAGTGATTATGACTGCGACATTCGTTACCACCCAGGAAAGGCAAACGTAGTAGCCGACGCCCTGAGCCGAAAGGAACGGGTTAAACCACTACGAGTCCGAGCCTTAGTTTTAACCATAAATTCAAACTTTCCTACTCAAATCCTTCACGCTCAAGCTGAGGCGGTGAAACAAGAAGACATCCAAAAGGAAAAGTTGGATGGCATGATACAGAAGAAATTCGAAACCCGTTCAGATGGAACTCTATGCTTCCAAGGTCGAAGTTGGTTACCACTTTATGGTGGCCTACGAGACTTGATCATGCATGAATCACACAAGTCTAAATACTCCATACATCCAGGATCTGATAAGATGTATCATGATCTTAAGTTACTCTATTGGTGGCCGAACATGAAAGCCGACATTGCAACATACGTTAGCAAATGTCTTACCTGCTCCAAAGTAAAAGCCGAACATCAAAAACCATCCGGTCCATTGCAACAACCAGAGATTCCTACTTGGAAATGGGAAAGAATTACTATAGACTTCATTACCAAGCTCCCAAAGACGTCAAGCGGTTATGACTCCATCTGGGTCATAGTTGATCGTCTCACAAAATCCGCACACTTTATACCAATCAAAGAGACTTACAAAATGGAACAACTAACCCGACTGTACGTCAAAGAAATAGTCTCAAGACATGGTGCACCAATATCCATCATATCCGACAGAGATGGTAGATTTACTTCCAATTTCTGGCAGTCACTCCAAGACGCCTTTGGAACAAATCTAGACATGAGTACAGTGTATCATCCTCAGACCGATGGCCAGAGTGAACGAACCATTCAAACACTTGAAGACATGCTTCGAGCTTGTATAATAGATTTTGGAAAAGGATGGGATACTCATCTACCATTAGTCGAATTTTCCTACAACAACAGCTATCATACAAGTATTAAAGCAGCTCCATTTGAAGCACTTTACGGTCGAAAGTGTCGTTCACCTGCTTGTTGGGCTGAAGTGGGAGAAGTTCAACTCACTGGACCAGAACTCATCCGTGAAACAACAGATAAAATTGTACAAATCAAAAATCGACTACAAGCCGCAAGAGATCGACAAAAAAGTTATGCCGACACACGACGCAGACCCCTAGAATTCCAAGTCGGAGATAGGGTTATGCTAAAGGTATCGCCTTGGAAAGGCTTGATACGATTCGGTAAATGAGGAAAACTAAACCCAAGATACATCGGACCATTCAAAATCCTAGCCAGGGTTGGCCCTGTGGCGTACAGACTTGAGCTTCCATCAGAACTCAGTAGTGTACACCCCACTTTTCATGTATCCAACCTAAAGAAATGCTTGTCGGATGAATCACTCGTGATTCCACTCGATGAAATTCAACTCAATGACGATCTTCAATTTATTGAGGAACCCGTAGAAATCATGGACCGAGAGGTCAAACAACTCAAGCAAAGCCGTATTCCAATTGTCAAAGTTCGTTGGAACTCACGACGTGGTCCTGAATATACATGGGAACGAGAGGACCAGATACGTAAGAAATACCCACATCTTTTTACCAATGAAGCTTCTACTCCCAACGCAAATTGATCTCCCGGACGGAGCTCTCATATGGGGTGGAGACTGTAACAATTCACAATTTCAGGTTAATTACTATTCCCGGAAAATTTTACTATTTATGTTACTATTCATTTTTCCCGAAATATTCCCGAAAGTTGATTTTTATTTCATATTCTCGAGTGATAAATCATTTCCATGGCAAAATAAATGTTTGACATTCGTCAGATCATTTTCGTGAAAGTTATTAAGGAAATACACGTTTTAGGGTAAAACGTCATTCAGAAATTCCACGCACAACTAAATTTGACCCCGTCAGGTGACCCCACATCAGAAATTTTTTTGACACACTCATGATTTATTTAAGAATAAATCATGACTGAGAAAAATATGACCAGAATAAACCTCGGCCGTGAAAAACTGGAATTTTCAGTTTTAAGCGTTTTTACTCAGCCGTAACCCTAGCCTATACCTGCACCGCGTTTATAAGATGATTTGAGTTTTCAACTTATTAGAATAAGTCAACATATTTTTCCCTCCTCCATTGACCAAAAATCATCCCTTGATGTTATAAGTCATTTCGTGATTTTTAGGCTTACGGTTTGATGTCTAAAAGACATTTAATACCAACCGACACTAGACTGAGCCCAGTCTAGACATTATAAGTCATTTTAAATCATTTATATCATATTAGAAAAGTAACATTTTACTTTTCTCAATTTTACGCAATATTCGTACATTTTACGTATTACGCGTTTTAGACCCGTGTTTCCAGTTTTAGCAGGGTTTTACCACCCAAATGGAACCTACCACCCATTTTATATTTTATTATGGGACATATGGACATGTCTAACAATACTTTAAAGTTCCATAATTTTACGACACCCGGTTTTACGTTTTGAGGCCTAATCATTTACGGTTGGCATTTCCCGGAGTCAAAACTAACCAAATATCTTAGATATTATCATCCAATGCACACCTCACCTCCCCTAGCTCTTGCAAACCACCATTAGGGGGGGGGGAGTCACACCCTCATGTGGCTTGATCTTGTGCTAAGTACCTTGGATGAGTTCCATGTGTTCAAGCTTGTTAGGAAAGCTTTGACTAGTCCTAAATTGTAACCTCCTCATGGACCTATAAATACCCCCTCCCCTCCCTTGTTTGCCGTCCATACCACACCCCACAACACTCCATTCTTAGCTTAATTCCTTCTAAATTCAAGCAAGGTTCAAGTGAAAGTTCAAGATAGAAACCCTAGTGTGATCTTAGGTTACCAAAACACTTCCAAACCTAATATACTTGGTGATTTCTCTTGAGTTTAAATCCACTCAATTCACCTCAACCTTCATCATCCATCTTTCAAGATTACAAGGGTAGAAACATTGCATGAAGTGAAAAAGGGTTGAAGCAAGTCTATCAAAGTCCATTTCCTTACTTGTTACTTCCTTTCTTTATTAGAAAGCCAAAAGTTGTAAGCCTAAACCTAACATGCTTCTTGTTAATTTATCATGTTCATATCATTTACATGTTTTTCTTGCTATATTATGTCTTGTATGAATGTCCATGGTGTATAAAAATGACTAAAACATGTTGTTGTAATTGATTGTTAAGATAAGTTACTAAAACAAGCAAACTAGTGACTTTCTTGGTAAGACCTGATCAAAATGGTAAAAATTTGATGTTGGATTATTACATATTACAGTATAGGACTTAACAAGGAAACCATAGCAACTTGAACCACCTAAAACGAGTATACGAGTCAAAAGTTACGCCCATTTGAAGTTACCAAAGATTTCCGGCAAAACTGCCTAAAATGTTTCTGTGACAGAACCTAAAACACGCAAAAAGAGGCCTTTCTGGTCCGTTTAATGAAAAAGTTAAAACACGAAAGTTGTCCGGAATCACGTTTTCCTTTAGTAATAAAGAAGCTCGAGCCTTGAAAACGCTTTCTGAGTGAGATATTTCTCAGTTTCTTAACAGCTATTTACATATATATAAGTCACTATATATTGGTTATACTTTACAAAGAACAAGAGGTCTTATGACCTATAATCAAGACCACCTCCATGGCTAGAGCCAAGGTTGTGTCTCATGACCTTGGAACAAGGACCAAAGGTCGTGGCTAGGCCATGACGAAATGACCATACCAACTTACATAGGCGTAAACATGAAACAATGAATTAGGCGATAACTTGAACAAGCAATTTGGATCTACTTCACTTAAAAAGGAACCATGAGATATTACAAAGAGAAAATGGTCATACAAGACTTATGAAACTACCCCTAATAACAATCTTCATGTACTAATAAACTTTCCTAAGTTTATTCAAATATCGGACATGTAACTTTTCGGATCAAAACTTATATCTATATATTTTATCAACTACTACAATAGTAGGGAGCCTCATGTGAGGAGTTCATTATGTAAGCCGTCGAGTTAAGTTGTGGATTTACGAATTAAAGTGTCCTGGCTCCTCGAACGCTTACTAACATGACTTCTGAATTATGTCGGCCCGAACGGTAGTAAACGATATACAAAACATACATGTTCATGAATCTTTTCTTTCAAAGACTTACAATATACATCATACCACATCATGGACTATAAATGCAAGATATATATATAGGCACTCTGTTATATTCATTACTCAAATCCTAAGTCGCGACATTCTATTATAGGTTGCTCGTAGAAACCTACACGATCCAATCATCACCTTCATTACTTGCTATCCTACTTAAGGTGAGTTCATAGCCCCACTTTACATTACTTCAATGTTTTACAAACCCTTGGGGGGAATACATGCTACTTTTAAACCGAACACAATGCTTTGAAACTGTATGCTGCCTGATTGTTTTATTATTACTAAGTACCTACCTTGCCAATCCTAGGCCCCTATCATGAACCATTTAATCACTAGTATTAGTGAGCGCGAGTATTGTGAATAGGCCTATTGGGATTGACGAATCCCATTTGTTTGAGCAGATTAGTTCAAACGAATGCACTATATTTGAACATTAAGTATGACGGCAAAGTACTTACCGGGGCAACAAAACCGCCGATTGATATTGGTACCCGTTAACGTATTGGTTGCATGAGCTTAGTATATAATAATAACTGTTTTGTTTTCTAACATGAGTATGAGTCTAATTAACTCTTACTACCAACATATTGTGTTCAACCGTTAAACAAACTCTATGAATATCACTCAACCTTTGTGTTGATCCTTTTAAGCATGTATTTCAGGTCCATGATAATCAAGAATGGAGCGGAAGGGCACGTACCGAAGGAAGAAGGCTATAAACTATTATTGTCATTCGATAAAAACATCAAAGACTTTATATTGATGTATTTTGAAACATGGAACCGTTTTGGGACCTTACTAAGTAAACTCTGATATATTTGAATAATATGAATGATAACTCTTTTTATTACGACTCGGTTAGAGATCGTTTTCTATTATTATGACTGTTGTGCCGTCGAGTAACACCCAAGTTGAATTCCGCTGCATCATGAATTGGGGGTGTTACACTACTCTTCCTTCTTTTCTTCTAATTGAATATAGATTCAACATAATCAAAAACCCAATTTCTTATTCCTCTCAGAAAAGACAAATTTGCCCAATTCAAGCATCCATGAAAACCAACTATATCAAACCCTAAATCAAAATCGAATGACCAAATTCAATCAATCCAGTTTTCCGATGGGCTATCGGGACCCAGATTAAATTTTGTCAAGAGTCAGGTAAGGGTTTTCATATATATTACTATCATAATTGAGGTACTCTATTTGTATTTTGAATTTTTGTATATTTAGTTGTTATAATAAGGATCTTAATATCTATTAGCAGATATTATAGATATTCATAGAATTCATCTCCTCTAATTTCGATGATGTAACTGACAGTTTGTCAGTAATGGTATCAATTATCCCTAATTTAATTTCAATTCAATTGTTACTTTGTTGAATTAGTGGGTTTTGTTTAATAAAGGTGTGAACTTTATGATGAGTTTTTGCAATTAATTTTCTTTTGTTGTTGATTTCTTGATTTTTATTCTAAGCTGATGATAATTAATTAATTTTTTTTTTTTCTGAGTTAGGTTTAAATGAATGTTGTTAATATAAACAAAACCAATGTGTTTTAAGATATTTGTTTTTGTGGTTTCTAAGTTACCTTCTCGACAAGTGACTAATCAAAATTTGTATGAGGCTAAGATGTCTATTTTGTGATGTTTTGTCCTAGACAATCTTTACTTGAATATTTTCTTCTATTATTCAATGAGCAAGTAACACAAAAGTTGTGAAACGAATTGAAAGATAGAGATGCGGATTGCCCCAAAGGTTGTAGTTGAGGAAGAGAGACTATACAAGGTAATTTAGCTATCATGTTACAAATATGCAACATGTAATCATGAATAACAACTTTAACTTTTGTATGATTAGTAACAATACTAATAGCTAATATTGATAGTAGCATGATGAATTAGCATGCTCAATATTAACATGCTATAAAGTATAAGGGAATGGAAATAAATTGAAAGACTGTATATTGGTATTTTGTGTATGTTTATGCGATATGAAATTATGAGGCATAAGAGTAGGAGATATTGGTTTGTTGTTATTTACCTTTGGTTTATTGTTGTGCTCTTTTCTATAATACATGAAAGTTCAAGCTAAGACATTGTAATAAAATACAACTCCTTTCAACTTGATGTTAGAAACGAAATGGTGGATAGCCACGCGACAACTGAAATATCTTCATACTTGAAAATTTTAAATATTTACATTCTCTAATATTAGTATATTACCAAACTCTTTAATTTTATTCTTTATAAAAACATGGGTGTAAAAGTAAATAAAGAACTTAAGTTGGTTCTTTTCGTATCTCTAAGGCTATAGTTAACTGGAAGCTACATTGGAGGAGGTAGCAAAACTTCCTTGGTAGTTTGAAGTTAATCAAAATCTTCTAGATAAGTCTGAGGTGATTTTAGCATAATGTCCATCTAAATTTATACATTGGTTAGTTATTAAATAAGGTTTTATATTGTCTCCATGATACAACAATGCTATAGATAGGAATTAGGATATATAATTTTACCATATTGGTTTTACACTTTTACTACCGAGGAAGTCATTGCTCTAAACATATACATTTACTAGAGGTACTATCAAAATGGTGTTTTGAGTGCTTCACGAATAACAAAATTGATCTCAGTTTGGAGACCCTAAATTAATTGTAAATTAAGCATGATGAGCTATTTGCACATGTTAATTTGGTAGGTTTATATGGTTTATTAAGTAATCATTCTAATAAAGGCATGTTTCTATATCAATATAAGCATTTTTGTAGCTACACATAAGCATTCTAGAATAGGTACGCAATTTTGTAGCCATTTGAAAGATATGGAGTTAATTTTATGCTCATTATAATATTGATCAAAACTAAAGTTGTCGTATGCGTAGCTTTTTATTAATTATCTGTGACTAATATAAGCAAATAGGATATCGTATTCAACAACTCGATATAAGTTTGCCATAGATTTTGTACTTAATACAGAAACAAATGTTTTATACTCATCATGGTTAGCCTAACACCCCCTATATATTGTATACAAACTAATCAATTTGAATTAGGAATCCCAGACACCTGTAGTTTTGTTTTTGTATCTAAACCATCTTGGATGGTTGGATAAATAATCTAACATATTTGAAAAAGCACACAACTGTTGCTAGGTAGCTACATGGTATAAGTAATACGTAAAATAAAAATGTGCCACCTAAAATTTTCTCTTTGTCATGGAGCTGCAATGTGTAACACCCCCAAAATACCGCAGCGGAAGACTGTGTCATAGGGGTGCTACTTCATAATACAAAGTACAAGGTATAGAAAACGAACTCTAAATGAGACGTTTTGAAAAGTTACCGTTCGATTAATGAATTCAAAGTTACAAACATGAGATTCCAAAGTATGATACATAAATGTATACAAAGTGTTTTGAATGGTAAATGATAAAAGCGTAAGTCTTCAGAATATGCAGCTTGACTCTAAGTTCCTCGCACTAGCTATCGCCTTACTAACCTGAGATAAACATGCTAAAGTGTCAACACAATGGTTGGTGAGTTCACAGAGTTTGTCTTAAAACAGTTGAAAAGCTTTAAAAGAATATTCGCACAGCAAAGGCATCGTGAATCCACTCAGTTGCAGGTCCCGCCATAAGAGACTTGCAACCTGTGTGTTCACAACCCACTGCTAATATATAGTTTCTAAGGATTATATTCACCAATGGGCACGTCATTTTGGACCCATAGGCGGGGAACCACCATCCCAAATAGTACATGTCACCCAACGTCTCGAATCTTGGACTTGGGTGGGGGGTGTAGGCCCATACTAGTACTATTAATACATCTCCTTTGACAACATAGAGTATTGTGTATGCACGTAAATACAAATCTTGTATTTAAATTAAGCAAGTATAGTGTAACAAGTATGTATAACGCAATCAAGTATAATTATTATGTATAACGCATTCAAGTATAATGCCAATCAAGTATAACACAATCAAGTATAAATGTTTTGAGTATTTGTACAAGTAAGCAAGTAGTTGAGCATGTATCCCCCCCCCCCCCCCAAGAGTTAAAACAAGTATGAAAAGAGTAGGGGCTATGACTCACCTTAAGTCTATGTAATGAGAAATGAAAGTGGTAGTCGAATCGCGAAAGTCTCTAAGAGCAGCCTATAATAGAACGTTGCGACTTAGGTTTGGAGTAACGTCTAAGAATACGAAGAATTGCCTATATATGTCTTGCATAATGTTCATGATGTAGTACTTAGAATATAGTGTAAGTCGTTGAATATAAGTGGTCTATGAAACATGTATAGGTTGTATATCTCTTACTACCGTTCGGGCCGACATAATTCAGAAGTCATGGAGTAAACGTTCGAGGAGCCAGGACACTTTAATTCGTAAATCCACAACTCATCTCGACGGCTTACTTAATGAACTCCTCACATGAGGCTCCCTACTATTGTAGTATTTGATAACATATATATATATATATATATATATATATATATATATATATATATATAAGCTTTTTGATCTTTAAAAGTTATATGGTCTTTAGCCGTGGCTTTGCCGTGACCTTGGTCATTGTTACCATGGTCTTGAGACTCAACCTTGGCTTTAACCATGGTTGTGGTCTTGGCTTTAGGTCATTAGACCTCTTGGTCTCATGTAATTATAACCATTATATAGTTACTTTGGTCAAAAAATGGGCTGTTAAGAATTTGAAGAAATTATCACTCGGAAAGCCTTTTCAGGGCTCGAGCTTCTTTACTCCTGAACGAAAACGTCGTTCCGGACAACTTTCGTGTTTTAACTTTTTGATGAATCGGACCAGAAGTGGGACTTTCAAAATCAAAATTTGATCAGAATGCTATTTAGGCAGTCTTGCCGTTTTGGTTTCGCTAACTTTAAATGGTCATAACTTTTGACTCGTGTACTCGTTTTGGGTGATTCAAATTGCTATGTTTTCCTTGTTAAGTCCTCTTTAACATAAGTAAGTGTCAAATATCAAAGTTATACTATTGTGGTCGTGGTTTTCCATAAAAATCACTAGTTTGCTTGTTTGCTTGTCATAAGTTAACATATGTATATCAATACTCGTTTTATCCATTTTTAAACATCATGAACACAATAACAAGAACATATATAGCATGAAAAGAACACAAAGAGCATGAAAATGATATTGAGCAAGAAAGTGTATAAGGGTTTCTTACAACTTTTGGCTTTCACTTAAGAAAGGAAGTCAAGTATAGAACTAGGACACTAAACCTAATCTTGTAAACCCTTCACCATAACTCTTGTAACCCTTGCTAGCCTTGATATAACCCTTGTGAAAACCCATTAACTTCAGCCCTAGTAACCTTGTGTAGCTCCTAAATCAACCATGGAATCACCAAACAAACTTGAGAACTAGGTAGAGAATACTAAGACCTTGAACTTTGTAGTGTAACTTGTATATTGAAGATCAAAGGATCATGGTGCTAGGTATAATAGATGTGGCGTTTTTATGATGAAGAAAGGAAAGGAGAATGAGTTTTTCTAAGTCATATGTGATCATTTATATAGGCTAGGATGAGGAGGTTAGGAAAGTGTTAGGAAAGTGCCTAAACTTGGTGACAAAGTTGTAAATAAGTATGATCTAATGGCTAAAGTCAAGATTTAACCACACATGGTGACTCCCCCCCCCCCCTCCTAAGTCGGTTTGGAAGAGATAAGGGTGACTAGATGAGTAGTCATGGTCTTTGGATGATAATATCCTAAGTATGTAGCTAGTTTTGACTCCGTAAGTTGCTAACCGTAAGTTTTTAGGCCACGAAACGTAAAACCGGGTATCCTAAAAATATGAAACTTATAAATATGCTAGAACTTATCAATCTCCATAATAAAATATAAAATGAGTGGTAGGTTCTATTGGGTGCTAAAACCCTGCTAAAAACTGGAAACACGGGTCTAAAACGTGTAATTCGCGTAAAACGCTGAACTGAAAAACGTAAAATTCCAAAACTTTTGGAATTGTCATAAAATGATAGAAAATCATATTTCTATTGTTTATAATGTTTTATGGATATATCGGGATGCTGAAAAGACGTTTAAACCTAAAAGTAAATCTCGGACACGGCTTTGTGATTTTTGCAGAAATGATCCGACGAGCGTCAAACTCTCGGATTATCGTTAAAATAGTTTAACTTACGAGAATATGAAATAAAAATTTCTGAGATGAATAGTGAAAAGTGAATAGTAAAAGTGAATAGTAAATTTTTCGGGAATAAAAGTTAACCTGAAATTGCGAATTGTTACACAATGGTTGGCACTCACAATGGAATTCTTGAACTATATATTACGTCACTGAACTGTAATTTGGCTAACAAATCTGAGTGAGTCACTTCTGTTGATTTGTATCATATATCAATTGTTCTTTCTCCCTAATCAAACACCTTATTGAAACTTTGTAAGCATGGGTACTTGACAACATGCTTTGCGCTTATGGTTGGATCAAAGGGTCATGCAATTGGTGTGGAGGGCATTTCTGAGTCGAATTCTGTCATTTTAGAATCCTGGAAAAAAAAATGGCAGCCACTCCATTACACATAAATTCCTCTCTGAGTCTCTTGCTGTGCAAATTGGTGGTATGTTTTAACACTTATATCCACCCCTTTGTCTACTTAACCTTAATGTGTCGATTGATATTTATGCTATTTACACATATTTTAAGAGTATTCTTGATAATACACTTGGCAATTCCAATTACAAATTATAACCTCTATTTTAAATTTCATCCTTTTTTTAAAAGTTTGGAGAAATTTTCAATGTGAAAAAAGCACATAAAGTGCAGCTTAAACCTTATCATTTTGTATTTATCTCTGAAGAAACTATAATATGTTTCAGTGCATACTGCCATCTAACACTGTATACATGGCACTTAGGTTTGGGTACCAGAAGTGCACCAGAACACCTCTATGTATATTGCACCGAAAGTGTTGTGGCAATCAAGTCAGTGTCATTCCAGTTAATCAATAAAGATCTGATTGTTACAGATGTCTTTAAATGATTCATATTTTATAAATGTCTAATTCCAATTCATGAATAAAGTCTGATTGTTAAATGTTTTAAAATTAGAAAATATTTGTAGGCTTTCAATTTTGCATTCAAAGTTTACTACAAAAGTTTATTTGGACGGTCCAAAGAAAAAGACGGGCATGTCAAGTGGTTTGTAGGGAATGTTGATTCAAGAAGTGCTACTAGAGTCACCTCTTCATTGTTTCTATAACATTTGGACTATGTCTGTACCCATCTAGCAACTGATGATGTGGATACCTCAGCCAATAAAAAGCGACTAGCGGGTTATTCGATCCCTGTAAAAAATGAAACACCCATTTTAGGACTTGGACAATTTGTTGGTTAGTATTTTGTTACTGTGACAATTGGGCCTTGCACAACTTTTTGTAACACACAACATAGAACAATTGACGGCATTTGTGATAATTTGTAGCAACATCCTATATGTGTTTCATTCATATTTGTTGGATCAATAATCATTTTTGCTAATATAGGTATATAAAACATCAGAAGGGTGATCATTCACGTATCTGCATAAACCAAGGGTTGCAATCACTTGTTGTAAGTTAATGCGTGACTAATATTAACACAAGGGCGGTATGTAATTTCTTTAAAAATCATTGGCTTAGTGTGTTGCTATTAGTTGTGGTCACACACACAGTTTACTAGATTTAATTAGGGCTGAACATGGACAACAGAAAACCGAACCAGACCGCGAGACCCGGGAAAAGACAGACCCAACTGCCCCACGGTCCGTTGTAGGTTTTATGGTCTCTCTATTTGTTGCTGTAACAAAAGCCTGGAACAAACGAAACACCCATTTTAGGACTTGGACAATTTGTTGGTTAGTATTTTGTTACGGTGACAATTGGGCACAATTTTGTAACACACAGCATAGAACAATTAACTTCATTTGTGACAATCTGAAACAACATTCTGTTCAGTCCTACAAGCTCAAAACTGAAGACCCGAACCGAGAGACCAGACAAAATCCGATCCGACCACCCATCTGCCCGGTATCGGTTTATACATTTCATCAATCTTGGTTTTTAGTCGGGGTCGAGTCTGCCCACTTCGGTCTTTTTAAAACTTTAGTTACCATCTTTTTTCTACTATGAAATGTACTTATTTATTGTTGTTTTAGGTTTTGTAAGATAAAAGTGTTAGTAGAGTGTTAATCAAGGCTATATGTTCTTAAACTAGATGTTGTAAGTTATATTTGTCTTATGGACTGTTAAGTGTTAACACAACTACACCAATTTTTCATTTGCAGTTATATTGCACAAGTAGTTCAGTAGAAGAAAAGAATGCAACTATATCAAGCCTATGACATCGTGTTTTTCCTCACTTATTATTTGTTTAAGCACTTCCACATTTCCATTAAACTATGAACTAATAATGTGTTTCTATTTTTAGCTTTATTAAGATCATCATAGTGGATTGGGTTTTGGATAGTTACGGGTTTCCAAACATTAGTTAAGACCTGAAATGTGTAGTAAATTCCTCTTAAAAGAGCTTGAAACTACCCGAGCTGTATGAGGCAGAAACTCGTCCCACGTACAGTTCTGACCTCATGAACAATGGAATAAGTGTAAATGAACCTAAGGAGGACATGGCCTAAAGCTCACTTAAAAATTACAACTACAATTTTTGTGTATGGGAATATGTCAGTTACTCATAGTTTTGCACTTTCACACATAATATTTGAGGAACCACTTTGACCCAATGTGGTTTTTAAGGTTTTAAGGTTTTAGATTCTTCATATAAAACATGTTAAGAATTTCAATTCATAGATGTAAATAAATTTGTTACAAATTTTTTTCCTAGCTATCACTCTTTATCCCCCCCCCCCCCCCCCCCCCCCCTTCTTTATAATATCTATAAACATTTTTGCCATATAGAAACTTTTAGATGATAAAGATAATACATATTAGACAGTAGACACACTACTTCACTAGCAGCCCATTATTTTTTGGTTATGGTAATACTCGATAAATTATAAAACCCTTTTGTTTCATTGTCTTTCAAACAGATCATAACTTTATTGACATCACTCTCTTATATATTCAAACAACAATGCAATTGGAATTTTACAAAGGCAAGAGCAATCCGGAAAAAACTGATGTGTTGGCAATGCTCTCGAAATAAAGAGGCTTGGTCAGATTGATATCAATGTGGAAATGGCCTCAAGGACGGAGCCAACCATTGATGAACGAGTTCAACCGCATGTCACTGCACTCCACAATCTTTTAAATTTAACGCATAAAAAACAATGAATGTAATATTAAATCAAATAATATATTGGCCAGTGATTTTCTGTTAATTATACAATGTTTGGTAGTGTTTTGCTTTATTCGAATCGATATGATACTTTACCATTTATTGAGAAACGACATAAGTCATCTACTTGAAATAATTACACTCACAAAATAAACAATAATAATTATTGTACAACATAAAAATCTGCAATTTTATTTAAACACACCACTATACTAATATGTAAATCTTTTTGATAAAACCTCGTGCGTGCACGGGTATTATAACTAGTTAAGAAAAATCTGGATTCCAAATTTGTTAATTAAAAATATTAAGAAATATGTGGAATCTTTGACAATGTGTTTGATTTTATTAAAAAATACATTCGATTAGAAAGAAAAGTATTTTATTTATTTTTTTGGAGGGTGATGGAATCAAATATCATTTAGGACAAGGTTTTGAGTCAATCGTAAGTTAAGTTTAAGGGTTTTTTTTCTTTATAATTTTTATTTTTGGAACTATAATCGTAAGTTAAGTTTCTAAATTAATCTTTATTATGCAAACTCTTATTTTTGCATCATTTGCATAGCCCTCAAATTTACGATTTAATACAACTCACTGGTTCAAGTCGATAGTTTTTCATTATGTCAAGGAAAATAGTTGTTGACACTTGACACATCTTAAATAAGGGAGGCTCTTACATAGAAGTCAGATGATGACTAAAACCAATTTTAAGTCACAAGTGCAATTTTCTTAAAACTTTTTATTTATTTATTTATTCATTCTTTAAGTGTAACCTCCAATAATATTCGTGTTACTTTCTTTTTTTACCATGCAACTTTTGGTTAGCCTAAAACTATTTATGATGCAAATCTTTTTGGTTATGAAAAAAAAATAAATAAATAAAAAAATAAATAAATAAATCTACAGCACTTTCACGAAATAGCTTATTGTCATGTTGTAAATTTAAGGGTGAAAATCATGTTTGTTATTACTATTATGATATTATTCGTCTCTTCGTTATTTTATCCGCTGGCGTTATTCGCATTTTTTTTTTTTTGTGAGTAAGTGGGTATTTTTTTGGCGGTTTTTTGTGAGACTCACATACACCAATAACAATTATTAGTTGTTATTATTAGGAATGTATTTTAGTTATTAAAGAGATGATGAGATGACGTTAAAGTGACACACCAATAACAGTTATTACCAATAACAGTTATTGATGTGCTTCTTCACCTGGCTCTCTTATTACTAACAGCTCAAAAGAAAAATAAACATTATACTTCTTGAAATCTAACATTTTTCATTCCAGTTATGGTTCTTAAATATGTCATAATCATCATCACATAACAATAGTTTTTCTTAAAACTAAATTGGAGGCAATTAAACATGAAAATGGACACCATATAGAATGAAAATTGGAGGCAATTAATAAGCTGCAAACGAAGATTGTTAAAAACATCAAAATGGTCTAGAAAGCATAAACTTCATGTCTCATGTCCATTGACAACAATGGCTAACGAATATCCAATGTTAAGAAAAAACTTGATTGGTATAAATTTATAAATCTAAGGACTGCGACCAAAGAAACACAATATCGGCTAGCCGTTTACAATCGTAGGTATCTTTTCATCATTATACGTACGGTTGGATCATCCAATGTCATAGTATTGCTTATATTAGACTTCTTTTATGATTTACTTTTCAATTGTGATCGCGATGGACGAGAGTTCTATTATAACTTGTTAGCTACTTTAGGATGGATATAACAGAAGGTAGTCCATCACCCGATCGTGGAGTGGTAGTGCATCACCTGATCGTGAACACCACCACGCACAGGGCCGTCTTTGAGATTGAGGGTGTGAAAGGTGGGCGACCTCTCATGGTTTTAAAATTTTTAGGGGTCCCAAAATTTGTCTCAATTAATATATGCATGTGTACAATTATTTTTCACGAAGAAAAAAATATTTATATGAAAAAATATCTTAAACAAGTAATATGTTAGAACGTTTAGATAACTAATTGTATTATATTTTACAAACGGATGATACTTTATATATAACATTTTTTTTCTTGAAAAACCTCATTATATAATTTCGTTCAAGGCCCTCAAAAATTTCATAAATTCATGGGACGACTCTAACCACGCGTGAGCTCATTATCGTCTTTCATGACCGCGCTCAATTATCCAATTTGTGCATTGGTTTGATAGTTCAGATCACCAAACGGTTTGTCAACTTTTTTATTTATTTATGTATATGTTTATAAGGTATAGTGTGTGGCATGTTTGTATAGGGCAAATAATAAAAAAAGGTAATATACTTGCCACAATTTTATCGAATGGGTAGTGAACTATTTTTTTTTTCATTTTGAGGGTAATTTTTTTTCAAATTCATCATCTTTAGGGCATTTTGTAAAAAAATTTGACAATTTTGCCCCTCATAGCTAATACAAATTTTTTTTTCCCGAAGGGCAAAATTGTCTAAATTTTTTGCAAAATACCCTAAAGATGATGAATTTGAAAAAAAATTACCCTTAAAATGAAAAAAAAAAAAAAAAAAATAGTTCACTACCATTCAATAAATTTGTGCCAAGTATATTACCTTTTAATATCATTTGCCCGTTTGTATAAAGTGAATATTTTTATGTGTTTGGTGGTCACCATCTATTTAGATGTGAGTTTGGCGGTATGCTGAATAATTATGTGACGCTTACGTGAAAATGATGAGTTTGATGACCATAATCCTAGCTTTAAAAGTTTTAGATTAATAAAGAAACCTATTTTAGCTTCATGCAATAAACACATGTTTTGTTAATCTTTAGATAGAAATTGTGAATGAACTAATAACTTATTTATTATAAGCTCTTTTTACACGGTAACCGGTCAATTGATCACTTACGATGAGAGTGATACAGAAGATTTTATAAACTTTCGTATCTAAAATGTAATCCGTCAACCTTTTGTCACTTTGTTTACCTCGTCACTTTCTTTGAGTAATTTTTTGTTGATTTTTCTGTAACACCAAAGAGATCAGGACCTACAAATAGAAAAAAGATTCTTAAGCTTTTTGTCGTAGCATATGAGAAACTCGTTTTTATATGCGTTTTCAAACTTTCGCCATCACTTGAATGTGCAGCTGTAGCTTCTTTTGCATACATATTTGCATGGTAAATAGTATATGTAGTTATCTACGTAATAATGTATTGTACTAATGTGTTCTCTAGCTAAAAGGATTATGAGAAACCCTACGATAGAGTGCCACTTCTATTGTGTCTTGTGACCTAGACTGATATTTTCATTTGTTTCGTTTTGCAATTTTAGATGCATGCATGCTTACATGCCTACATGGTATTATGGGACCACAATATAACGTTAAAACTGTTCACGAAGCATACGAGGTAGGGTGCCTATTCGCAAAGGAAACAGACCTGGGCTGAATTGTATCTTTGTTTACTCACATTACCTAAACTATGACCGAAAGGAAACCTTTAAACGAGGTGCGTATTTTGAATAAGGGTTTTCGAGAAATTTTACACTAGCTACGAGAAGGGAAATTTCATTTGATTCACATGCATTCTCGATAACCCTCTGGGTGTGCCCCTTTTACTCAATGTCCGGTATGATGATCATGTTGGAAAGTTAAAATACAAAGAGCCTAATACAATGACAATAAGTTTGTGTGACGGCGAGTTCAACTCTCTAAGTTAATCGTTTAAAATATAGGAAGCCATGGTTAAAAATAAAATAAAATAATGAACACGGTCAATAAGCGTCTTTACCTTTTACTTTTATAACGTTAGTATACTATACTGTTGCTCCGTAATATATATACCCTACTATATTTCAATGATTGAAGTTCAATGAAGCTTTGTTTCTATTTTTGAAATTGTCTAACTTTTAACATATCTAGCTTCCAATTGTTTTCACGTAAATGAAACACTGCACTTTACTATCTTGTAATACACAGATACTATTGTAGATGAGTATTGATGTTGGTAGGTAAATTCATCTAAGTCTTTTTTATTTTCCTTCTCAAACAGACATTTACGTAAAAGCAAATAGTTTCTTGGTAATAATGTTCACGTAAATTTTTTATTTTTTATTATTTTTATTTTTATTAATATTATTTTTTTGAACGAAAATGTTCACGTAAGTTTTTTTTTTTTTTTTTTGAACGAAAATGTTCACTTAAACCGCTTTATATGTAAAGTACGAGTACTGGGATCGGAAGGTTCATGAACACGAATCCGACTGTGCATGAGCTCTTGTTTTTCAGAAATGTCATTTTCTTCTGTTAGCTCATCATTTCATAGATTGTAAAAAGTATGCTCAAAATGTTCGTTTTTATTGGCACTTTTTAAGGTCCTAAGTCAATGTTCATGTGAAATGTTTGCGTTGTAAAACAAACTATCATTTTCTATAGCTATTAGTCGGTAATATAATATTTCATTTATTCGAACAAATATTTGATTTTAACACAAAGTTAAAATGAAGTTTAAAGTGAAAATTTCAGGAATCCACGCTTCATTTGTTCGCAACATCCAAAACAAATTAAAACCGTACAAAAATTATGGGACCAAACTGAGTTGCGCGCAAGATGGGACCAAAAACCTCCAACAAAACAATCGATTGTTGGGGGACTAAACTGAGATGGGGACCCAAACCGAGAGTCAACCGTGATGAGATGCGCGCGTAAGATGGAACCAAAACCTCCAACAAAAACACTTGATTTTCGGATGGTGACCAAACCAAGACGATGACCAAACCAAGAGTTCAGCTAGCCCTTTTACAAACAATATTTCGAAAAAAAGGGATTGTGGTTTTCGGTTCATAGATTTTGAGAGGTTGAGAAGTTGAAGATGGATATAAGATCTGAAACACAAAAACACACAGTTGGTTCGTTGGTTCGATTGAAGAGGCATACAAGATGGATATTGAATTTGTTTAGCTTCTCAATATACAGGTTGTTTCGAGTCCGAAACCCTAAATCTTATTTCGTGCGCAAGCCAAAGTTTGCTTGCACTCTTTTTTTCCTTTTCCTTATTTTAAAATTGTTAGTGACACACAATAATATGTGAGATATTATTGTCGATTTTGATTATTTAAGTGCGATAATGTAGAGTTTGGTAATAAGTCATAGTAGTTTAAAATTTTCAAAACAAAAGCAAAAGACTCTAGTCCGAGTCATGTCATTTTAGAAATATATGCTTTAAACGTCAAGATGTGTCTTCTCTTTTTTTGGCATAGAATCTAATCATTCTAATTAGAACTTAAATTAATTTAAAAGTGACTTATAAACTTTTTTGAATATTGATGATAAAAATCGATTAAACATTACAAAAATATACGTAATTGTATACCACACGAGTAGATATCAACGACAAGTGATTTTTTTTAACAACACAATTAATAAAAGGCTTGATGATGCCCCTCAACAAAGAACAAAGAGTGTTTAATTTTTAACCACGCATGATACAAATTACACACAACAATTTTTGTGATGAATAAAGTAATTTGAATTTCTTAAAAATACTATTCAAGTAAGCTAGCAACACTATTTTATCTTTGTCAAAGCTACTTGTGTTAGGTTAATTTCGTACATAATACTAGTTGCCAATAATATAAAGATATGAAAGGTTATGATCTTGATATATGAGTAAGGTATTAGTGGATAATCAGGCCTAAATCCGATTTATTAGTGAATTAGGGTTTTACCATAATAAATAATGATTATCAATAAAGTTATACTTACGGTTTTATTATTGTCTAACATAAAGTTGACAATAGGTCCAACTTGTAAATTGTTCATCAAAAATGCAACAACGTTTGTCACTTTGTTGTACATATATTGAAAATTGGGCGTCTAATTTGTTGTGAATCTATAAGGCATGTTTTGTGTTCTCGTCTTTGACGATTTGATATGGTTCGTATCATGGTAAAATTGTGTATTCAATAATTAACGAGTGAAGTTACGTGAGTGTGAGTGATATGTAAGTGAGAGCAATGCAACTTGAATGACGTGGTGTTGATGAGCAGTGAATGTTTCTTACATGAAACTACGAAGGTATAAAATTAAAACGTTAGTTTTTTTAAGTTCGAAACTGAAAACATGTTCGGTTGCACATATATTGTTTTGTTGAGCATACTTTTGTTTTACTTTCTACCGTTGCCTTTATTACGTGAATTCAGGAGAATGTTTTATAAGCTTTATAAAGCGTGTGGTTGTCACTTGTTAGACACGTATAGGTTCGGTATATGTTGTTTTAAGAAGTAGGGTAAATAATAAAAAAAAGTAATATATTTGTCACAATTTTTTCGAATAGGTAGTGAACTAAAAATTTTCATTTTCAGCACCATTAACTTGTTTTTTTTTCCCATCGTATTGGTAATATGTGACCTGTTCAACAGGTACCAAGTTCTACCACCACCCAGAAGATGAATATTTGACAAATATAATACTTTTTTTTTAATAATTTGCCCTACCCATTACCACCCACTCCGACGACCACTGCCGCTCCGGCCACCTCAACTCACGACCCACCTTCTCCTTCCTCTCTCTTCCTCTTTCCTCATCACATAAACCATTATTAAAATAAAAAACCCAAACATCTCCACCATTCACCGCTGTTATTTCTACCGGAAACCACCACCACCATCACAATAGCCGCCATTATTTCTACCTGAAACCACCACCACTGCCACAACAGCCGCCGGTATTTACTTCCCATCATGTAAATAACACAAAATAACCGTATTTCAACACCCCACATCTCTCTCAGGCATTTCATCAAACACTTTAATTGCAACCCAAAACATCCCACATTCCTTGATACGTTGGATGTTAGGTATCAACAAGAGAGAGATAGAGAGAGAGAGAGAGAGAGAGAGATGTTTTTAGTGGTGGGTGTGTGGCTGTGGTTGAGTTACAAGTGGTGATAGAGATGTTTGTGTGATGAGGAAAGAAGAAGAGAGAGGAAGGAGAAGGTGGGTCGTGGGTTGAGGTGGCCGGAGTGGGTGGTGATGGGTAGGGCAAATTATTAAAAAAAATATTATACTTGCCAAATATTCATTTTCTGGGTGGTGATTGAACTTAGTACCTGTTGAACAGGTCACATATTACCCATACGATGAAAAAAGGACAAGTTAATTGTGCTGAAAATGAAAATTTTAGTTTACTACCCATTCGATGAAATTGTGACAAGTATGTTATCTTTTTTTATTATTTGCCCTAAGAAGTAACATATACTATATGATTAACTGGTTGTCACTTACTTTTGTTTTACTATACTTTTTTATTCTATTGAATCGATATTACTATGGCATGCGGTAATCTGAATTTGTGTGTGCTAGAAATAGCATTAGAATGTTCACTTCTGAGATGCAGGAACATATATTATCAGAGTTGCCTCATAGTTTTTGTTGCCTCAAGCCATCACCACAAAGAAGCTTAATTTAAAACACACACATAAAATAAAATTTATTAGTAGTGTATGAACTAATTAAACTCGGGTCTCATATTGTGTTTATATATAATAAAAATGCATAAAATTTTGTGGCATTCGTTGAGCGATGACCTTATGTAATGGCACCCGCTTGCACTCTTCTATATAATTTATACCAGGAAAATAAATAAAATGGCGTTTTACAAACCAATACATTATATATACGAACATGCATGTGTAAATAATGTTTATTTTTTATTATTGTTACTCCCTTCGCCCCATTTTATAAGTCTATTTTGTCAATTTGGGTTGTCTCAAATTATATGTCCACTTTTTGTTTCAACCAATGAGAATGCTTGTAAGTGGGTGATAATGAATTTTTATTGGTTAGTATTGTAAGGGTCCCACTTTTCTTAAATTTTGTGAAATATGAAAGTGGACTTATAATTTAAGACGGAGGGGTTATTTTTCTAAAAACTCAAGTATAATGATGAAGTTAACAGTTGTGTCCAACGTTTTTTTAAACAAAAGAACAGTGGAAATGATTTGCTCCTGTAGCTCTTTGATTGTGTTTTTATTAACATAGATTTCTATAGTATTTTATACTCGTAAAAACATAGTTGTAGCATATTTATTTTATGAACCTGTCTCGAACAATTTATGTTCTAAAAATGTATTCTTTGGATACTATGGTGTTTCTTATACACATTTATATACATGAAATATGGTATGTCTTCTAAAGCATATACTCCTTGAATAATACTCCGTAATATATTTAGTCTGTCAGTTTATAAACCTTAAAACTAATATCAAGATATTCTTTACACACACTGACTTATGTAGTAAAAAAATAAAAATACTGATTATTCCTGTTTGGGTATGATTGTGTTCATGGCAGGCAAAGTTCATGCAGTCTAGTGTTGTACCACGTGGTGTGTATCATTGTATTCTTGCCTCAAAAATTGCTTTTTGTGGTCACCTCCCAAAAAAAGCCAAAAATTCAAGTTTAATACGAGTATTGGTTGATCGTAATAGACTAATACTGAGACACAAAAATTGAAGAAAATTATAGTATGGAATAAATTTGTACTCGTAAACTAAGCCATGCAAAATATAAAAGGTCTTTCTTAGTAAAATTAATTAGCAACTCGAAAGTGGTCATCACGCGGTTTCTTATGGTAAACACTTCAAAGTCAAGACTTTATCAATACTGTTAAAATCTTGTGTTTAGTTGTGGAAGTTACTTGGTATGTTACATGAGGTTATTTTCAATTGTTCATACGTCAAATCAAATCTCACGCGAAAGACGACCAATTTGTAACTGCATTTAAAAGTTTATATTACTCCGTATAAATTACTATGGCACTCTTGCGTAATGAAAACTTCGTTTTAACTGTTTAAAAGATACGATGAGACAAATATAAGTTGCTAAAGTAGGTACGTAATTGTTTAAACCCTTGACGTAATTGTTCCTACAAGTATCGTGTTTCGTTAGCTTCATCAATGGTATCCAAAGTATATTTACGTAGTCTCGCGACTCCTAATAGCTATAGAATATAAAGTGGCGAATCGATGTAACAGATTGACACATTCACCTCTGCAAGTACCTCGAGTGAGTAACGTTTGTATATACTGTTAGAGTTTGACAATCAAATACACATATTGCGGAAGCTAGGATCAAGTATAACACATAAATATTAACTAAAACATAAATAGTAAACGTACCCGATGCACTTCAATAAACCTTGATTCTTGGATAATTAGATCAATGATAAACCCCTTACCGTTTTGTTTATCGATCTCTTGATAATTACTAAAGTAAGTAATTACCTCGTTCTTGTACACACAAACTACCAACGAATAAAGGTTGTTGCAAGTAAACAAAAACACTTATGTTTGCTTATGGAAAAATCGACCCAAAGAATCCCTAGGAGGGGAGGGACGATCGGCCACAAGAAGAAAAGAAAGAAAACAAGATTTAGGATTAAAGTGTGTGCACAAAAGATTGTGTAGGTTTAACCCTTGGCCTTGTATATATACTAGGTGATTACTTGGTGACCAAGCAAGGGTGGATCGACCCTATGGGGTATGGGTCGACCGGCCATAGCAAGCCCAAGGGGTTTCTAGAACCTTCTTGACACCCAAGTTTCACTCTAGTCCTTATCTTTCTTATTTAACGATAGTTAGTCCAAACGGTTAACAACTAACGACCGTTAAGTCCATTAAGTGTTATAAATATATATATTTCATACATTTAATAAATATATATATTTATTTACATTATTCTTGTTTGTAAAGTGTGCAATCCCGAGGTCTCGGGTTCGATCATAGACATTTACTTATTAATGTTTATACGTAACATTTAACAGCTCCCACTCGTATATTCATTAATAGTAAAATGACATTGGTTAGCGTCTTGCAACACTCCAATGCCCCTAGTCCAATCCGAGCTAGGTTTCCTGGAAAAACCTTTAATGATTCATCATTATAATTATCCTTTCATTACTAATACCACATTAATAAAAATGTGAGTTCCTTTATTAAAATTCTGTTTCTCGTTTCTTCATGATTGAACAAAATTACCAAAACATCTGAACGTATTCCAGATAGACTTTGGGCATGGCCATGCAAACATTTTGTCAACCATACGAGGGGCCCAGCAGTATTAAACTTCTAAACAAATCAGAATGAATGAATTCTTTCTTGACTACAAGAATAACCCATGAACTTTGCAACACTTCTGAAAACAATCCTTATGACTCTCTGTTACGGTGAGCGGTAGATTGCTTCACAAAAATGCACTACATCCATGACACTTATCTGGTATCTCAAGTCTGAGGATAACTTTAAATATGATTCTCACATCAAACATTAAATCATATTGTTGGGATAAGTCCAATATTCAATTCATCGAATATCATGTGAAATTGGTATGACTACGCATCAATATACTTTCAAGTATATTCTAAACCAATACTCAAATTTGTCTTAGTTTAATGATATTCCCATATCATTAATCGACAATGGACATTTAGAATAATAAATTATTCAATGATCTTAAACCTGCAAATATAGGATATATTATTAAGACAATGATAAATAAACATAAAACTTATTTTATTCTATTAAAATAATAATTGTACATTACATCCTTTATCCAAACACTAATCACAAATGGGCATGAAACTTTCAGCTAATCTAAGTCCTACACCTGCAGCATGCTTGTGAAGCTTAGTGCCAGGTAGAGGCTTTGTTAATTGATCTGCCAAGTTATCATCTGTGTGAACTTTGAGCATTTCGATTTCGCCTATTTCGACTTGTTCTCGAACATAGTGATGCTTAATCGGGAAATGTCTGGTGCCTTTCATGATTCCAGGCTCATTGGCAAATGTGATTGCAGCAGAATTGTCACAATACATTTTAATAGGTCTTTGAATCGAAGGCATGACTCCAAGCCCTGAGACAAACTTCCTAATCCAAACAGCTTCCATTGCAGCTTCTGAAGCAGCTATATACTCACTCTCTGTAGCAGACATCGCTAGTACACTCTGCTTTCTGCTCCTCCAATCCACTGCTCCTCCATTAATGACAAAGACATAACCCGTCTGAGACTTCGTATCATCCTTATCACCTTTCCAAGAAGCATCGCAGTAACCTGTAACATCAAGTTCTGCCGATGGATTTCCCCCATAAACCAAAAACATATCCTTAGTTGCCCTAAGGTACTTAAGAATATTCTTAACAACAGTCCAGTGAGCTACACCTGGATTTTGCTGATATCGACTGGTTAAATTCTGAGCAAACGCCACATCAGGTCTTGTACTTTTCACCGCATACATTATAGATCCCACAGCCGAAGCATAAGGGACTCTTTTCATGCGTTGCACCTCTGCAGGTGTTGAAGCACAAACCTTGTTGCTCAAGCCATGTTGCTCTTGCATCGGCAAATATCCTTTCTTGAAATTTTGCATATTGAATCTCTTCAATATTTTATCAATGTAAGCACTTTGGCTTAATCCAATTAATCGCTGAGATCTATCTCTATATATCTTGATTCCCAGAATAAATGCAGCTTCCCCTAAATCTTTCATAGAAAAACAACTTCCAAGATATTCCTTAACCTTTTGTAAACTTGGAATGTCGTTCCCCATGATCAATATGTCATCGACATATAATATAAGGAAAATCACATTACTCCCACTAACTTTGTGATATACACATGGCTCATCAAGATTTTTAGTGAATCCATACCTTTTAATCTCACCATCGAATCTCTTATTCCATTGTCGTGATGCTTGCTTTAATCCATAAATGGATCTTTTAAGCTTGCATACACGATTTGGGAATTCTGGATTTACATACCCCTCAGGCTGCGCCATATAGATGTCCTCATCTAGGCGACCATTTAAGAAGGCGGTTTTAACATCCATTTGCCAAATCTCATAGTCATAGTAAGCGGCTATGGCTATAAGAATCCTAATTGCCCTTATGTCAGCTACAGGAGAAAAGGTCTCCTCATAGTCAACTCCAAAAGTTTGTGTATAGCCTTTAGCTACACAACGGGCCTTATAGGTGTGTACAACGCCATCCATGTCCGTCTTTTTCTTGTAGAGCCATTTACTCCCAACTAGTTTGGCACCCGGAGGTAGGTCTACTTCTTCCCAGACATCATTGTCTTCCATGGATTGCATTTCCCCATCCATAGCTTCTTTCCATTTGGCCTTTTCAGGTCCATTCATGGCAGCTTTATAACTTGTAGGCTCATCAAGATCACCCAGTATATACTCATCACTCTCTACATTAAGACATAGACGAGTAGGAGCTTTTACTAGTCTTGTTGACCTACGAATGGGAATCACTTCAACTTCAGGTGGAGGACCTAAGCTTTCAGGTTCTACCGGAAGTTGGTTAGTGTTTTCAGAAGGTTCCACATCTTCATGACCGTCTTCCAGATCATATATTCTCCTACTGAATTCTTGAGATATGAGCTCTCTTTCAAGAAAGTCTCCATACCTTGCAACAAATACTTTGTTTTCAGGTGGATAATAAAAGTAGTATCCCATAGTTTCCTTAGGGTATCCTACGAAGATGCACTTCACAGATCTTTGTTGGAGTTTGTCTGCTGAGTCACGTTTAACATACGCCTCACAACCCCAGACCTTAAGATAAGACAGGTTAGGAGCTTTTCCAGTCCATACCTCATATGGTGTCTTATCAACCTTCTTTGTTGGAACCATATTTAGAATGCGAACTGCAGATTCTAAGGCATAATCCCAAAACGAGAAAGGAAGAGTTGTTAGATTAAACATAGATCGTATCATGTCTTGCAATGTACGATTCCTTCTTTCAGATACACCATTTTGTTGTGGAGTATAAGGAGAAGTAAGGTGCTGGACAATTCCCTCCTTTGCTAGATAATCTATTAACTCCTGACTCAGGTATTCACCACCTCTATCGGATCGAAGAGCTTTAATCTTCTTTCCAAGTTGCAACTCTACTTCTGCTTTAAACACTTTGAATGTTTCAAATACCTCATGTTTATGTTTAAGTAAATAAACATAACCATAACGGCTGTAATCATCCGTAAATGTTAAGAAGTAGCTAGCACCCCTCCTTGACACATGTCTAAGTGGTCCACACACATCTATGTGAATAAGACCAAGTAGATCATTAGCCCTTTCAATCCTATTTTTAAAGGGTTTCTTAGTCATCTTCCCAGCAATGCAAGATTCGCATTTATCAAATGATTCATCATTGATCTTATTTAAAAGCCCATCATGTTGCAGCTTTTTCATGCGATCTTTGCCAATGTGAGCAAGTCGACAATGCCAAAGATAAGATGAATCCAGACCTTTCTTGATTCTTTTATTGTTGATGCTATACATTGAATTATTTGTAGCAAAAGCATTATCATTATCATTCATATCAATTTCAAATACACCATTCACAGCAATAGCATTAAAATAAAAAACATTATTTAAAGAAACCGAAATTCCATTGCTTGAAATAGTATGCTCAAAACCAAGGTTTAACAAACATGAAAATGAAATTACACCTCTAACAATTGACGGTGCATAATGACAATTATTTAAAGATAGTACTAGGCCCGAAGGCAATACTAAATTAAATACTCCTATAGCTTCAACTCCTGCATGCGCTCCGTTACCAACGTGCAAGAATTGTTGTCCATAGGCCAGCTTTCTCTCAACTCTAAACCCCTGCATGGTATTGCTGATATGAATGCCACATCCAGTATCATATACCCATGAATTCAATTTAGGAGTAAGAGTGAATAATTCAATCATAAAGAACGCACCTGATGTGCTGGGGTTACCAGCATCATTCCCCTGCTTCTTGAGTCGCAAGTCATGAATGTAGAGAGGGCAATTGCGCTTCCAATGGCCCTTTTCATGACAACGGTGACAAGCCTGATCCTTCCTGTTTGGCGGATTCACCTTGTTCTGCTTAGGCTGATGTTGTTTCATCTTGGGTTGAGGTTGATAGGCCATGACCTGCTTGCCTTTATCACCTTTACCTTTGCCTTTGTTCACATGCGATTTCTTCTGGATTCTCCCCCCATGAATTGCCAACACTTGCGGGGTGGGATTCTTGACCTTGGCTGGTAGACTTTTCTCATAATCAACAAGCAATGCGAGTAATTCTGAGACTGTCTTCCCCGAGCAATGCATGTTGAAGTTCTGCACAAAACCAGCAAAATCCTTGTTAAGGGATCTGTTGATCAAGTGCACTTGCACATTCTCAGGGAAACCAAAACCAATTCTGTGAAGTTGATCAAAGGAGTCCTTCATCTCATCCACATAATCGGCTACTGGTTTACCATCACCATGCTTGCAGTTGTGTAGCTTGTCAAGTTCATCATACAATTCAACTGCAGGTGGCTTCTCATAAGACTGCCTGAGCATCTCAAGCATGTCTTTTGGGAACGCGTACTCGTACTTCTTTTGTAACTGAGCACTCATGCTAGTGAGCATTAAACAAGCAACCTCATTAAACTTAGCATTTACCACCTTCCAAGCCGCCTTTGCTTCTGGTGTAGCAGAAGCTTCAGGCTCAGCTGGGCATTCTTCGGTCAAGAAGTCTAGTTTACCCGACGCCCTCAAGACAATTCTGTGCGAACGGTACCAGTCATTGAAATTCTTTCCAGTGAGTTTCTCTCTCTCAAGATGACTCTTGAAAGCATTAATCACAGTTTGGTTATCGGGTTGAGCCATATCTACAGATAAAGTTCAAATATTAGTATTTTCGATAATCAATATCTTCAAGAAAATAAAATACCCAAGGCTATATTCATATAACCAACTAATTTTCTTGAAAACCTAGGATCTATCTTTACATAGTTTCACCACATCAGTTGATCTGCTAGTGGTAAAAGTACAAAAGATAGTAATCTGTCGAACAATAATTGGCAAACAAGATTTCCAATTCCTAGATCATTATGGGATTTACATCAAATTGATTCATCAATTTGCCTTTGTAAGCATGTTTTATCCCATCTCATGCCTTAAGTTCTAGGTCTCACGCACAACTTAATTAAGTCGTCTACCTTAGAAACTGTAAAATTACAATTATGGTCTCACGCGTTAAAAGAAAATTTTACCTTGTTATAGTAATTTAGCCTAGGTCTCACGTTTACTAAATTAAAATTCCAAGTGTTTCTTATAGGTAGATGGCACGTAACTTAAATTTTAAGGGTATTTGTTTTGATATGTCAATCAAAATTATGTACAAAGATGCATGCACTCATCTTTATAACATAAGTTTTCATAAAAACTTTTTATGTCCGTTTCCTGAAATTAATACACAAAGTTTTACTTGAGGTTTATGCCAAAACCCTAAGATGACTTTCTACAACATATAATTTTAAAAGTAATTCGTTTAAGATATATTCAAGATTGTGATAACCAAGGCAGACTCTAAGGCTCTTTTCTAAGCCTTCAAATCACGGTTATGAATATCATCTTAAAAGACTTAATTTTAAAACCATATTTGCACAAAACATCATTCAAGTAAAAGTTTATGGATTCAATCTCAAAATAGTAATAAAGTTTGAATATTGCTAGTCTCGACTGGGAGCTGATTACCGTGCGAATCGGACCACGATTGTCATAAGACCATTGCAAGATTCTTACTTTATCACTTTAGGGTTTCACAATTATTAGTCCGTTTTAATTTTCTTTATGAAAACACCCTTTTATTGCTTACATCAAGTCCAACTAAAAAACAATAAAACAAGTAGCAAAGAAAATCAAACAAACAATAATAATTAAGTGAAACAATTAGCCACATGCAAACCGTATTAGAAAAGATCCTAATAAAATCAATTCTAGGTATAATAACGCATGTAATCAACTAAGGCCTTCCCCTCTTAATGGAGGTGAGTCACATACATTGACGAATCAATTGCGTAGGCCAAAGCTAAAAACACACCACATAGCATATAAAATTGATTTTAATATATATTGGAGTCTTCCCCAATTTAAGATCTATCTAAATATGTGACAATAAAACAAGATCCATGACTAACATGCATGTAAGTCACGGATTAAAACCTAACAATTAGCAATTAGGTCACAAGATACGTTCAATTAACCGGTTAATGACCTAGGGTTTCTAGTGATTACACATAATCAAGAAAACCACAAAACCCTAATTAGGGTTTCATGGGAAAATCGACCCCCCCCCCCAAAAATTAGGGTTAGGGTTTTGAAATTTTTAGAAAAAAAATAGGAAAAACCCTAGATCAAAAAAACATGTATCTAAAACAATTAAAGATCCGGTTTTTATTACGTTTTAGTAATCAATTACATGTTATACATGGCTCGTGATGCCACTGTTAGAGTTTGACAATCAAATACACATATTGCGGAAGCTAGGATCAAGTATAACACATAAATATTAACTAAAACATAAATAGTAAACGTACCCGATGCACTTCAATAAACCTTGATTCTTGGATAATTAGATCAATGATAAACCCCTTACCGTTTTGTTTATCGATCTCTTGATAATTACTAAAGTAAGTAATTACCTCGTTCTTGTACACACAAACTACCAACGAATAAAGGTTGTTGCAAGTAAACAAAAACACTTATGTTTGCTTATGGAAAAATCGACCCAAAGAATCCCTAGGAGGGGAGGGACGATCGGCCACAAGAAGAAAAGAAAGAAAACAAGATTTAGGATTAGAGTGTGTGCACAAAAGATTGTGTAGGTTTAACCCTTGGCCTTGTATATATACTAGGTGATTACTTGGTGACCAAGCAAGGGTGGATCGACCCTATGGGGTATGGGTCGACCGGCCATAGCAAGCCCAAGGGGTTTCTAGAACCTTCTTGACACCCAAGTTTCACTCTAGTCCTTATCTTTCTTATTTAACGATAGTTAGTCCATACGGTTAACAACTAACGACCGTTAAGTCCATTAAGTGTTATAAATATATATATTTCATACATTTAATAAATATATATATTTATTTACATTATTCTTGTTTGTAAAGTGTGCAATCCCGAGGTCTCGGGTTCGATCCTAGACATTTACTTATTAATGTATATACGTAACATTTAACATATACTAGCAACTAGCTCGTGACTCCTAGTAGCTCAAGCGAGTAACATTTGTATATACTATCACTAGCTTCAAAGCTCAAATTATACTACAATATCTCTTCCTCAAAAACGTCCCGAGTTTATTATTTTTGTGAAATCGTTACATATAAGAGCTGAGGCTTTTTAAAACAAAATGATTAATATTAGTTTGACGAAAACCGACATTTTTACAGGATATCACTAAGTGGGATATACATTGCATTTACAAAGTGCGTGAATGATGTTGGTTTTGAAAAACATAGGAAGGATTCTTTCACAACTTTTTAATCGACAAAGTCCATTTGCGTAGATTTGATAGCACCTCACTCAAAGTTACTTTACGAGATATGACGCTCGTTTGTGCAACAGTTTAAGATATACCACTGTTTTTGCCGACACTAAACTTTCCAAACAAAAATGTTCACATGTGCATTTATATAGCTATCGTGAAAAGCTTGCCACTATCAAGCACAAATGCTCTAAAATAACAATACCAAGCGACAATAAATAGAAGTTAGTAGCACTCAAATATAGACATAACACTAAAGATGAGTTTAGCTATGTCAATATTTCTTATATGACAAATTATCCTAGCCAACCATTGTCGATCTTCGCCAACTACATATATAATGCTCGACTTGATAGAAAAAAAATGAATTTAAGAAGCCAATGAGAGTTTGTGCTTGAGCGTGGGTTGGTTTTGAGCTTTTGCTTTTAACTCGAGATCGGGTTGAAAATATTCGGGTTGTCACATATTTTCAGGGCTTGAGCTTGGCTCGTGCTCGGCTGTCTTAAACGATAACGAGCTCGAGCCTTGTATTAACGAGCCGAGCTCCATTTGAACTTTACACATCATATAAATTAGTCGAGCCCGAGCCGAACTCGAGCTTGTGAAAAAATTCACTAGCCGAGCTCAAGCTCAAAATGTGAGGCTCGAAACGAGCTCGAACTCGAGCTTTTTATATATAAACGAGCCGAGCTCGAGCTCTGGTAGGCTCGAGCTCGGCTCGGCTCGTTTTCACCCCTACCTAAAAGTAACCAAGTAACCAACACATTACCCATGCCATTTGTTTGATTCAAATTATGATTTGGTATTTGAACATTAAAGTAACTTATCGTGTCATAAGACTACTCGTAATGATAACCCAACCTTTGGTCAGTCTAGCCATCTGGGATGCATCGACATGGCACCCCTAGGAACGCGGGCCTTTAGACTTTTTGCTCAATTCGATCGGCCAGACGACCTTACTTGGTTGCATGGTTTGTGTGTGAGTGTTTTATAAATTAATTTTTGTGGGGTTTGTTTTTTATTGTTACTGTGGTCGTGCTCATAGTTTTGAAAGGCCCAAGGTGCACTAAGGCGCAAAGGAGGAAAAAGAGCCCCGAGTCGAGGCGCATTCTAAGGCGCGAGATTCATGAATGCGAGGCGCACTAAATATATTAAGGTTTTTATAACATTTGTTACTGTTTATGTAGCTTAAATAACACAAATAACATTAAAATACTAATACATGACACATATTGCTATTATAAAGATTAAAATGGATTGTTTGTCACTTCTCAAACGGATCAACTCTTTGGTTTGATGACTTATATAGAGATTAAAATTCATATTAGACTAAATATGCTTGTATCCTACACTTGTAGACTTACATCTAACAAAGCTCACAATTTAACCCAAAATATCAAGCAGACAACATATTAATATTCAAGGTACAATGCCACATTTTCTTGATAATATGTCGCAAGGAAAATACTTAATGATACAAAGTAACTTCTTAAATAAAATTTCAATCAATAAAATAAACATAAAATCAATTCAAGTTTACAAATCATACAAATACTTACCACATGATTTAAAAGGCCCATACATATAACTTATAAGACCCGTGTATCTTATCTTAATAGTTAGAAAAAAAGCCCAAAAATCTGTTACATCTTCGAGGCGCAAAAATCCTCAAGTCGTGCGATTTTTGTGGGATTCATGCATGTCGTGAGCCTTGATCTAAAAAAATCCCTAAGGCTAGAGCCTCGTGCGATTTAGCGCCTAGGCGCGCCTTAGGCGCGATTTTTAAAACTCCGGGCTTAGACTCATATGTTTGGTTTTAAAAAAGGAAAGAAGCTGAGATGTCGTTGTGATGTAAAAATGATCGACCGGATAAAAGTTGAGTCACCGATACTAATGGTCTAATATAAACAAAATAATAAACAGAGCTTGTCACTAGCAAATACAGTATAATCAACTTTATGAAAACTGGTAATGATTTTCTACTAGAAAAGACGTTAAGTCATTTCAAGTAGAATAGTTTAAGTTTAATGCGGCCAAAAGAATAGTTTTACTATTTTAATGATGGTCAGAAGTTAATTAAATGAGTGATGATAAAGGGGCCTTAATACTCGTATATATTTAAATGGTGCAGGTGCAAAATGGAAGGTAAAAAAATTGTGAAAAATCACCGACTAAAAACGCTTTTTCAGATTAGCTTATTGACTGTGACGAAGTTTCCGTCGCTACTGACAACTAACGGCGTTATGTGTCCGTTAACTTAGCAGCTACTTCCGTACTGCCACGTGGCTTCTTTAGGGATAGGTCTCGAAAGAGGAAACATTTCCTTTTTTCTCTTTTGAGGGGTTATTCTCACAGAGAGAAAAATTCAATTGCATACCCTTATTTTGGTGCATACAAATGGACAAATCCTCACGATTCATATAGTTTGATCTAATGATGGGGATTAACCTAAGATTAAATATGAAAACCTAAGTCCATGTTTTTTCCTCCTTTTTCTTTGTCTTTTCTCTTTCTTTTTTTTTTCTTTTTCTTTTTTTTTTTTTTCATGTTTTCTACTTAACGTTTTTTATTTTCATTTTTTGTTGTGTTTTTTGTAATTCAACTTTTTTCACTTTTGTTTTCAAGTTCACGTCATTTTTTTTTTTTTTTTTTTTTTTTATCTTTTGTTTAATTCATCTTTATTAATAATTAACGTTTTTTCTTTTCTATTTCATACGTTTTCGTCTGTTTTTAAACGTTTTCTTCGTTTTTTTACGCTTTCGTCTACTTTCAAACGTTTTTCTTCGTTTTTTTACGCTTTCGTCTACTTTCAAACATTTTCGTCCTTTTTTACACGTTTTCATCCGTTTTCAAACGTTTTCGTTCGTTTTATACATTTTCGTTCGTTTTCATACGTTTTTGTCCGTTTTTATATGTTTATATACGTTTTTGTCCGTTTTCATACGTTTTCGTCCGTTTTCAAACATTTTCATTTTTTTTTATGTTTTCGTCTCTTTTCAAATGTTTTCGTCCGTTTCTTTACGTTTTCATCCATTTTCGTTCATTTATATACGTTTTCGTCCGTTTTTACGTTTTCGGCATTTTTTGACGTTTTTGTCTGTTTTCGTCCGTTTTCATACGTTTTTGTCCGTTTTCTTACGTTTTTGCCCGTCTACGACCCTTTTCATACGTTTTCGCCTATTTTCGTATGTTTTCGTTCGTTTTCATACGTTTTCATTCGTTTTCGTCCGTTTTCATCTATTTTTCATACGTTTTCGTCCGTTTTTAGATGTGTTTTTACGCTTTCATACATTTTCGTCTGTTTCATACGTTTTCTTACGTTTTCGCTCATTTTCGTCCATTTACATACGTAGTCGTCCGATTTCGTTCGTTTTCGTTCTTTTTCATACGTTTTTGTCCATTTTAATCCGTTTTTCTTTATTTTATCCATTTTTCATATGTTTTTGTCCGTTTTCATACATGATTTTACGCTTTCATACATTTTTGTCCATTTTTCATACGTATTCGTCCATTTCTTTACATTTTCGTCTCTTTTCTTACGTTTCTGAATATTTAGTAATATCACTTGTAAATTTCTGAATATCACTTGTGATTTTCTTATGTTTTCATTCTTTTTCTTACGTTTACCATACGTTTTTGAATTTCACAATTGATATTCAGTGATATTCTGAAAATCACTTGTGATATTCTGAATAGCACTTGTGATATTCTGAATATCACTTGTGATTCTCTAAATATCTATCATTTGTGATTTTTTGAATATCACTAGTGATTTTTATGTTACAAAACATTAGTTGAAAATCACTTGTGATATTCAGAAACTCACTTGTGATATTCAGAAAATCACTTGTGATATTCATAAAATCACTTGTGAAATTCAGAATATCACATGTGGTACTCAGAATATCACTTGTGATATTCTGAAAATCACTTGTGAGAATATCACATGTGATATTCAGAATATCACATGTGATATTCAAAATATCACATGTGATATTCGTAATATCACTTGTGGTACTCAGAATATCACTTGTGATATTCTGAATATTATAAGTGATTTTCTGAATTTGACAAGTGATTTAAACAAATGTTTTTTAACATGAAAATCACAAGTGATAGATATTCAGAAAATCACAAGTGATATTTAGAATATCACCATTGATTTTCAGAAAAACACAAGTGATATTCTGAATATCATTTGTGATATTCAGAAACGTATAAAAACGGACGAAAACAAAAGAAAACACAGAAAATCACTTGTGAATATCACAAGTGATATTCTGTGATATTCTAAACATCACAAGTTATATTCTGAATATTACAAGTGATATTCTGAATATCACAAGTGATATTCTAAATATTACAAGTGATTTTCTGCGATATGGAGAATATCACAATTGATACTATGAGTACAACAAATGATATTCTGGATATTATAAGTAATATTATGTGATATACAAAGTATCACAAGTGATATTCTGAATATCATAAGTAATTTTCTGAATTTGACAAGTGATTTTCAACAAATGTTTTGTAACATGAAAATCACAAGTGATATTCAAAAAATCACAAGTGATAGATATTCAGAAAATCACAAGTGATATTTAGAATATCACCATTGATATTCATAAAAACACAAGTGATATTCTGAATATCATTTATGATATTCAGAAACATATAAAAACCAACGAAAACGTAAAAAAAATGGACTAATACGTATGAAAATGGACGAACTATGAAAACAGACGAAAACATAAGAAAATCACAAGTGCTATTTATAATATCACAAGTGATATTCAGAAAATCACAAGTGATATTCTAGGACCACTGAATATCACTTGTGATATTCAGAAACGTAAGAAAATGGACGAAAATGTAAGAAAACGGACGAATACCTATGAAAACAGACAAAAACGTTTAAAAGCGTAAAAGCACGTATGAAAACGAACAAAAACGTATGAAAAATGGACGAAAACGAAAGATTACGGATAAAAACGGACGAAAACGTTTCTGAATATCACAATTGATATTCAGAATTTCACTTTGTGTTTTTCTGAATATCAATGGTGATATTCTAAATATAAATTGTGATGTTTTGAATATCTATCATTTGTGGTTTTCTGAATATCACATGTGATTTTCATGTTACAAAACATTTGTTGAATATCACTTGTCAAATTCAGAAAATCACTTATTATATTCAGAATATCACTTGTGATACTCTGAATATCAAAAATATTACTTGATATCCAGAATATCATTGTGGTACTTATAGTATCACTCGTGATATTCAGCATATCACAGAAAACCGCTTGTGATATTCAGAATATCACTTGTGATATTCAGAATATCACTTGTGATATTCTCAATATCACAGAATATCAATTGTGATATTCTGAATATCACATGTGATATTCAGAATATAATTTGTGATATTCAGAATATAATTTGTGATATTCAGAATATAATTTGTGATATTCAGAATATCACTTGTGATATTAGAAACATATGAAAATTGCTAAAAACATTTAAAGACGGACGAAAATGAATGAAAAAATGAACGAAAACGTAAGAAAATGTAGGAAAATAGAAGAAAACGTATGAAAGTGTAAAAACATGTATGAAAAGGACAAAAATGTTTGAAGAATTGACGAAAACGAAAGAAAATAGACGAAAACGAAAGAAAATTGATGAAAACGGACGAAAACGTATGAAAACGAACGAAAACATAAGAAAATGGGCGAATATGTATTAAAACGAACGAAAACGTATGAAAGCGTAAAAACTTGTCCGAAAACGGACGAAGTCGTATTAGAAATGGACGAAAACGAAAGAAAATGGTCGAAAATGTATTAAAACGAACGAAAACGTATGAAAACGGACGAAAACGTATGAAAACGAATGAAAATGTAAGAAAACATATGAGAACGTATGAAAACGGACAAAAACGTATGAAAACGGACGAAAGCGTAAGAAAACGGGCAAAAATATATGAAAACGGGCGAGAACAAACAAAAACATATGAAAATGGACGAAAACGTATTAAAACAGACGAAATTGTATGAAGGCAAAAAAAAAAACGTTTATTATGAAGAAAAAAACGTGAATTATAAAAAAAAAAGAAAAAAGAAATGAAAAAACAAAAAAAGAAAGCGTGTAAAAAAAAAGACATCAAGAAAAAAGGAAAAAAAAAATGAAACAAGAAAAAGAAAAAAGAAACAAACAAAAAAACTATAAAAGTGTGAAAAAAAATACGCAAAAAAAAAAAAAAGAAAGAAAAAAAAGGAAAGAAATAATGGATGGATGGTGGGGATTTGTCCATTGATATGCACTAAAATTAGAGTATGCAAAATAAAGTGCCTCTTCTCACTGGCCCTATTTTAACCCAACCCTCTCTACTTCTAGCTCACTTTTTTTTTTTTTTTTTTTTTTTTTTTTTTTTTTTTTTTTTTTTTAATGTTTGGTATAGTATATATATTTTTTGTAATGTTTTTTTTGTGTTTATTTGTTACGTTTATATAATTAACGTCCAATGCGTTTTTATTTAATTAATAACAACAACAAATAGCACATTAAACGTTATCACATTAAACGACTATGACAAAAAATGTTATTATTCAATTAAACAACAACGTTAACACATTATTTAAAAAACAACAACATCTACAACATATGAAGATTATTTAAATAATTTAAAATATCATGGAGCCGGGCACTTGACTGACAAGCGTGATCTTCAGGATTCCTTATCATTTCTAACTCCATCTCCAGCGCCATTATTCTTGCCTTCAACAACTTGTTCTCATTTTTGGTAGCAACGCAGTTTGAGCAATGCGTTGAATAAGAGGGTTGATTAAAGTGCTCTGCTTCACATTCATCTTTTCACGCGAAGTATCGACACCCATAGTCTTTTGTACCTGGCTGTTACATGTTAAGAAAATAATAAGAAATGTATTTTTAACAAACAAATTATTTACATAACTAAGCAAACGTATGATTATTTACCACTGAAAGAGGAAATGCATAAAACAGTCGCCCACGACTACCATCTTGCAAGAATTTCCGTTCTACAATAAATCCTCTTATACTGTTGAGCTTGTGACCTTGTGAGAATCTTACTTTTGAGCTTTGTGTCCAATCTTGTGATACTGCTTTGTTGTAAAATCTTCTTACTGTGGCACTTTTGAGCTTGTGACATTGTTACCTTGTGTCGGATCTTATTTTGTGATATCTTGAGTATCTTACTGTGGCACTTTTGAGCTTGTGACCTTGTGACCTTGTGTCGGATCTTATTATGTGCAATCTTGAGAATCTTACTGTGAGCTTGTGACCTTGTTACATTGAGAATCTTACTGTTGATGATTATGTGACCTTGTTACCTTTTGAGCTTGAGACTATAAGGCGATGATGACTACTTTTTAATCTGAACCTTTGTGTGGAATAACCTACTTGTGTTTGCTGTGTTTGCACTTGGACAAAAATATTGCTGTGTTTGCACTTGGACCTGCTGTGTTAGCACTTGTGCACTTGGTTGTGTATCTGCAGTTGGACCCAAAAAATGCTTGTGTGCAAGCACTTGGACAAATGATTTACTAATAGGCGATGAGGAATGGTTTTTAAAACCGAATGGCATGGCAAAGTGATATTTTTATCACTTTGCAACCTTCATATCCGAGCCTAACATATTTTGTGAGTTAATTATTTTGAGAAAATAAGGCGATGACGATTACGTGTTAGTCCGAGCCTTTGTGTGGAATAACCTGCTTGTATTTGCACTTGGAAAAAAAAAATGCTTTATCTTGCTGTGTTTGCACTTAGACAAAAATATTGCTGTGTTTGCACTTGGACCTGCTGTGTTAGCACTTGTGCACTTAGACAAACAAAAATTGGACTAAAAATAACTTTGGACAAAAAAAAAGAAAATATATATAATATTAAAAAAAAAAAAAAAAAAAAAAAAAAAAAAAAACAGCTAAGGACAAAAGTACACTTTTGTCAGACTACTTTGTCAGGGCTAAGGCACTAGAGCCCGCCCGGTTAACACATCCCTTTTCTCTTTTGGTTTTCTATATAGTATATACTATATACTATGTTTTATTGCCTTACTGGAAATTTTAAAAATTATAGTATATATTTTTAAAGTTAGAAAAAAAACCTTAAAGTACAACTATATATATATATATATATATATATATATATATATATATATATATATATATATATATATATATATATATATAACTGAATAATTAAAAATAGAATTTTAAACTTTTTTCCTCTCAAAAAAATTGGTTTTTCTTATACCAATTAATAATAAAAAAAAAAAAAAAAAAAAAAGTTTTGAAAGTGAAATGATTTTTGTTTTGTTGAGATGTGTAGTGATTTCATTTTTGTTAAATTGCACGCTTTTTGTTTAATAACAATAATTTTAGAACTTAAACAAAAAAGCATTTAATTAACTTAATAAAATAAGCTTAATATTGATATACGTAATTTTGTTGTATAATTCCTGTTGGTAAAAATAGTTTAGTTTTAAGATTTAATATACTACTAACCGTGTATTCATGCGTTACGACAGTTGGCACCTATTTAACTAAATGTTTTAAGAACAAATGTCTTTATTTGTACGTTTTTCTTGATAATAATTCTATTGATGGTTTTACTTAAATAATTTATGGCGATAAATAGATGAAGAAACTTTATATTTGAAGTTGGTAATTGTATTATTTATAATACGAGTAATTCAGACCCGTGCGTTGCATACGGGCTCTATCTAATTGGTCATAGTGTAATGTGCAATATTTTTTTTTTGTTATTAGAATTTTGTAAGTATGGCCTTAGTTGATCGGTAAATTTTATATTTAAATTTTTTATGACATATTAGTAGTTATTTATAAAGTTTATATTTTGTATTTATTCTCAAGATTGTAACATTATATTTAAACTTTTTATGACATATTAGCAGTTATTTATAAAGTTTAGATTTTGAATTTATTCTCAAAATTGTGCGTTGCACACAGGCTCTATCTAATTGGTTATAGTGTAATGTGCAGTAATTTTTTTCGTTATTAAAGTTTTGTAAGTATGACCTTAGTTGATCGGTAAATTTTATACTTAAACTTTTTATGACATATTAGTAGTTATTTATAAAGTTTATATTTTGTATTTATTTTCAAAATTCTAACATTATATTTAAACTTTTTATGACATATTATTAGTTATTTATAAAGTTTAGATTTTGTATTTATTCTCAAAATTGTAACATCTCTATATTTTGATATAAAACCAATATGTAATCTTTGGCACATATTTACGTCATTATATATCTAAGTTGTGATTGTATCACACATTTTTTAAGCTTGGCACACATTTAAAATAGTTTATTGACATGTAAGCTTCGGTACTTATTTTCATCATTAAATATCTAAATTGTGATGGTATCGCACATTTTCTAAGTAAAGCACACATTTAAAATAGTTTATTGACAATAAGTTCCTAAGTTGTGATGTTACCACAACTTTTGTTGGTCAATAAGTTACTAAGTTGTGATGTTACCATAACTTTTGTTAGCATGACATGAAAAATGTTGGTGCGTTTGTTTCTGTCAGTTTTAATTGTGCTCGAGTCAAAAACTATGTTTTCTACTAATTTTCGTCATAAATAACTTGGGTTGCCTCAGGACCCGTGCGAAAATGATTGTGTAAATTGTCGGGTTGTTAGTATGATGGTGAGACCGAAATATACAACAATAGTTTATTGACATTAAAAGAGTATATATGAGGAGACTTTTTTCAAGATGTTACATTGAAAAGAGTCTCTTCACATGTAATTTTTTAATATATATAAATTACATAAATTATTTTAAACATGAAACGATGACATTAATGTTGGAGACCTTTTATATTTATCCCCGTGCGATGCACACAGGTTTGGAATGCCTCAGGACCCACGCAATGCACACATGTAGGATTTAATTGTTTCTTTCGTAATGTTCGGGACTAATTTTCGGTTCATGTTTGAAACTCTCATTTTTTGTAAAAGATGGACTTCGTTGTTCAAATAAATGACATTATTAAAAACGAACTATAAAACAAATTTCCTTTTTAACAAAACTATAAAAACATAAAACATTAAAGTAATTAGTATATTCAAGAGTATAAATTATAATTCGTATGATAAAAAATCAAATCCAATGACCCAAGTCCGAATCATAAACCCGCTCCAATCAATTAATTGACCCGACATTTAACTAAACACAATTTTCTTGTCTTTTATATACTTCTTCGATTTTGAAGATTCTCGTTGTTAAGATGATAGTGTGAAGATATTTTTATTATATACTACCTCATTTTCAATATGTAACATCGACTTAATTACGCAGTCATATCAAATATCAAAGTCACGTAATATTCCAAGACGTTTAATTAAGAAAGTGACATTAACACACCGCAAGACAAAAAAACTACATTAAGAGTAAAATTATTAAAATGCACCAACAAAGTGTAGTAATAATTATTGACTAAAAATTGAATGCTTGTCACATTATTTTCAATAAACTTACTTGCTAACAAATCAATAGTATTAGCCCGTTATTGGTATTACATGAAGTAAAATATTACATGTTTGATTTGTAATGTACTATTAATATGAATGCTAAGTATCATTCCACCGCTGGCCGCGGCGTTGCTCTTCTTGTTGTTGTCTTTGTTGTTGTTGTTCATTGGGCTTTTGTATGTTTTGTTCTTGATACAATTTTTGTGACTTCTCGATCTCTTTCTTTAATGCTTCTTGACGCGCTGCAAAAAACAATTAGATATAGTTGATCGTTAGTAACTTAAATACAGTTAATCAATATATTGCATTTTTTATCAAACTGAAAATGTTCGTGCATGTTCCACTTAATTGATAAGACAACGATGTGTAGGATCTCTTAAACCATTAGAGAATATAATGTTACTACCAAACCTCCTAAGCACCATCTTTATGTCATACATTGTTACACACACAAAACACACGTGAAATTTACATGAAACAATATAAATCAATATGCTAAATAAGTAAGACGATATGATGCTTACTTTACCGCCATAATAAGTTGTAGCCCAATGTGTACGCGGTGTGGAGGAAGTTGTGGTTTGTTGTGTGTGATTTTTGACACATTATATAATTGATAAAATATTTGTAACTCATGGACGGGAAAGTAAAAAGACTAACCGCTATTAATTGAGACATTTGAGTTGCTTGAAATCAATGTACACATACTAATTGAGATGTTTGAGTTGCTTGGAATCAATGTTGAAGGCTTCTTATGATATAATCAATTCTTGGGACATTTATTATGACCCCTTTACATTTATAAGGCTACTTATGCTTTTAGTATACGAGACATGCAGAACCCGTGCTACACACGGGCTAAGAATTTAATTGTTAATCGTGTATTCTTTCTGTATATTGGTGAGTGTATACTTAATTATTGTTTATTATGCTGTATGAAATGTTTTAACTTTCTTGTATAAAAATTTAAAAGTGTTTGAGGTTGTTTTGGTTATGTGGTGTTGTATTTTATATATGGGTTTTAGGTTATTAAGTTGTGATGCTTTGTTTCTTTTGGCCTATTACTTTTTTGCATGATAAAAAAATGGCTTTGTTTCTCTTGGTCTATTATTTAGCCCTACAATACTTGTCCATTAAATGGTTTTTGCATGGTAATATGAAGCACACAGGGTCTATCTAATTGGTCCTAGTTTAATGTACGTTAAATATTTTCTTTAGTAAGTTTGTAAGTTAAAGTCTGTGTAATAATTTATATATAATAATGCCACATAAACTGTATAAAAATTGTTTCAAACCTTTTTAGCTTCATCTCATTTTATTGTACAACTAATTTCATTTAAAATTAACATTGAAGTCTAATTAATATTTATAAATTTTATCAATAAACTCAATTCTAAATAGTTAACTAAATGAATATTAATTAACACAATATTAATAATTCCTAAAACCTTTGGACTACACTATTATGTCTTAAACTTAATTTTTTTAATTTATAAATGGGTTTGAGGAAAAATTATGTACTTTTTATTTTATATTCAGTATTCAAGTTGCATGCTTACATAAACTAATCATGCTAAAAAATACCATTTAACCATTTAAATGTTACTTTACATACATGCTCGTGCATATTTTCTTTAATCAATTCGCACATGTGAGCTACATCAATAGAAAACACGCATAAATTAATTGTATATGAAAATGCATTAAAATAATACATATATCTATATATATTGCATTAGGTTAAATCATCAATTATTCTTGCAACCTTTTCAACTTCATCTCAATCCATAACTGACTTTTAATTCTATACTAATTACTAAATATCATGTGATAAATTCCGGAAAGTTTTGCACTTCCATCTCGATGTTCTATATACTTCACATTAAATGCACCGGTTTTATTTTTTTGATAAAAGTTTGAACTTTTGTTTATGCTTAAAACTCAACTTTTTTATTTGATATTATAATTTACAAACGGATTTAAGTCAAAATTATGTATTTTTTCCTTTCTATTCATTACTCAATGTGATATTTTTAATATGTCGTATTTTTCTATTATGACAAACTCATTTAATTGGCATAAATATTGTTTTCTCACTAATGATTCTACATATAGAAAAAGAAAACACATTGCGATGCCCAAACCTTCTTCTTTTCAATAATAATTCAATTGCACACGATAAATTCATTTTAATATTTTTCAAAGAGCATTCAAAAGCAACTACTTACATAAATTAATTATGCTAAAAAGTATCATTTAACCATTTAAATGTTGCTTTACATACATGCTCGTGCACATTTTCTTAAATCCATTCGCACATGTGAGCTACATCAATAGAAAACGCACATAAATTACTTGTATATGAAAATGCATTATCATAATACATATATCTATATATATGTTTATCTATAACAATCACCTAAATATGTAAGTAACAAAGAAAAAAGTTGGTATTCCATTCTTTGTTTCCATTTATCTGAGCATGCATGATCTTGTGTGATTTTTATGGTACCTGCGTATGATAACTAAATTAAGAAAAAAAGAATACCGAGTTTATTACAAAGATCTAAAAGATGTGTGAATCATCTCCAAAATGTTGCAAAAGAGAATTTACATACCGCTACCAACAATCAAAGATTTTAAAGATGTGTGAATCATCTTCAAATGTACATACTAAATGTGATTTTGGCCGGTTTATATAGGCATGAATTAGTTAAATTGTTAATTATTCTTGCAACCTTTCGCGACCCATGCACTTCATCTAACCGATTTTTAATTCTATACTAAATATCATGTGATCAATTCGGGCAACCCTTGCACTTCATCTACTTTCATGATTGTATAGTTATTATGAGGCTGCATTAAATTCTGAGCATTAGCTATCTTATACTCTATGCAACTACTAAACGACTCCAACTTGTTTCTAACTCAAAAAACTCTATCATCATAACTCCACATTAAATTTAGGGACTGAATCTTATAGTATTATAGATAACTTTGTCAAATTGGTAGCAAATAATTCATATGTTGTGTACATTTGACTGTTGACTGAAATTAAAAAACTATAAATAAATATGACAGATTGACTAGAAAAATATTACGGAGTAAATGATAATCGAAGTTAGTTTGCCTGAATACATTCAATGATAATCCAAAACAGATAATAAAGACGAAGCATGTAATAAAATGTAAAAATTCAACAACATAAAAAAACAATAGAACAAATATTCATTTATTGTAATACGGCAAGGGCAAAATGTATATGGATGTATAAAAGATTTTTTCTTTCTTTTTATTCTTTATTCCATTCTTCGTCACTTCTAGAAATGATTATCTAGAATTAGCACTTTTTTATTACGGCCTACAAAAATGTATACTAAAAAAGATTATGCCATTTTAAGACAAATAAAGTATAACTAAAAGATGACATTAACCAGAGTTAGGTCAAATGAACTTCAATCATCATGATGTTTCTGTGCCATCTTTAATCCACTTTTAATTTCCTGCATTTCTTTACCCCTCTTTTGTCGTTTTTTCTGTACTTATTTTTACTGCTTTATTTATTTGTTCTAAAAAAAAAAAAAAAAATACTGTGTTCATACTTACATTTGTCGTATCGACATTTTATCATTTCACCAGTTACGTACTAGTACTTTTACATACTTGATTTTAAATTACTCCATTTGGTTTAACTTTTGTATACATATATACAAAAACAAAACCAATTTTTTTTATTAACCTTCTTCACAGTGATTTGGTGGTAAAGGTTTCAAAATTAATTTTTGTGCACTCAAACTTTTGATGGTGCTCTATACATTTAACTATTTTATTATGCATATACTCTGCTTTAACTTGTATATAAGAGTGTGTAAATCAAAACCTTATGTGCGCAAATCATCTCTCATAAGATAATCATGAAAAAAGCTATGTTTATTAACAAGTGTTTAAGAGCGTTTTAAAACAACTGCCAATTAGTGATTAGCGTTTTGCACAAAAAGTTTATTTAAAAATAAACAACTAGCATTTCTACCTTTTATAAACGCTCCAAATTAAAATGCTATTTCTAATAGCATTTACGAGACTTATTAATTATAACTATATAATTACGTTACCAAACAATATATCAAAACAAACAGCTTACTGCTACTTATTTTCGCTATTGTTTCGTCAAACATACCAAAGTGATAAAGGGCTTGCAAAAATACCATTTCTGCCGCGTGCATCAAAGCACTTGTAGAGTTTTACATCAGAGTTAGAAAAAGTCGACTTAAAGATAAACTATGTATTTATGTTTACACGTTTTAATATTTTGTTTTTTGTATTTATAAAAGAAGAAAGTGGTTTCTAATCATTACTGATGCAGTACATATGGCGTATGAGAACACGGATCCCCTTAGTGTCATCCAACGGTTGTTATTCGTAGATTCTTTCAGCCATCCAACGGCTCCTATTTACTTTAATTACTGTGTGATGTACAATTTACAGTATTATTTATAGAAAGCTGCACTTTTTCTCTCATTTCAATCCATGTGGGTCCTACCGCACGCTTCAATGCCACGTGATAACCATTTAAAAAAAAAAAAAAACAAAAAAAACAAACAATTTTTAACCAATTATCCTTAAATGGGCTAATAAGCTGTTTAAAGTGGACTCTGTAATGGGCTAATTAGTTTTAAATGTCCATCGCTCTTAGCATAATAAGTATGTTAGTATTAGATAAATAGTATTATGCATAGAGAGCCCGGTGCAATGATCAAATAACGTGTTATTGGAATTTTTCTTGCCCAATGGCATGCCAAAATGCACGGCCCCTATGAAGTTATTCGTCCCTTGCCAGTCAATTCAGATCCCGCCATTTTTTTTGTGAGTTTGGGAGCCAATAACGGTTGTCATCTCAGCACACACCCAATAACATCACTATAATTAAAAGGGGCAATTCCATATATACCAAAAACAAACACCATAATTCCATATTTCCCCAACACATGCTTTAAAAGCCTTGTATTCATGCATTGAAAACTTGTCATTTGGGTAAATATGAAATTATGAAGTTTCTTTTAGGTATATATGAAATTATCCCTAATTAAAACACCCTTCAAAACTATCAATGTTATAGGTGCAAGTGGGTCCCATAATACACCACAAAAAATACCTCCCTCACTCACAAAACAAAACAAAAAAGGAATAATAATAATAATAATAATAATAATAATAATAATAATAAAGGATGGTGGGATGTGAATTGGCTGGCGAAGGACGAATAGCATCATAAGGGCCGTGCGGTTTGGCATGCCATTGTGGTGCCATTTGGCAAGAAAAATCCCAATAACACGCCATTCAACCATTGCACCGGACTCTATGCATAAAGCGTGCTACGTGAAAATTCTTGAGGTGATTATCACCTATTTAGTTTAGGTAATTTTATGAAGTTACAAGACTTAAAAGCGTTGTTACAGCATATTAATCATAGCTCTTAAAACTACATTATCTTTATTCGTAATCACTAGTATTTTGACTTCAAATTGTTGGCGACTAATAAAATCCATGGCCCAATCTGGCACTTTTTGGTCCAAAAAAAAAAACAAGTATTTTTAGTGTAAGGGGTTGTGCATGAGCTGGTAGGAGCTTATTTTAAACTCCGTAGTTCAAGTTCTCATGATTAAACATATGTTATAGTTAAGGTCATAACTTATGCTTCTGAACCTTGATTGTTGTTGATACATAATCTGGCGAGGGCTGGATTCGACGATTCTCCCTGGGCCGTTCGTCGTCTTCTCGAGCCTTGAGTAGACCTGTCAACAAAGAGAACCCGTTAGGATTGGACCCGAGGCCGTAGCCCCGGGATCCACATCCGACGGTCAAGTTAGTCTCCATGCGATATAGCATACAAAAGTTATGTTTAGAGTAACCTGTTGTGTTCTGTCAAGAAGAGAATCCCAGCCCTATATTTATAAGGCATGGAATTAGGGTTTAGGCGTAGAGTGGGCCGCTGTCTGCCGGGCCTGGCCCATTCCTGGCCCAGTCCGGACTATACGTCTACAAGCCCCCCAAGTCTAGTGTGACATAGTGCATGGCTATGTTATGCTAGACTTAAGTTCTGTTCATGGCCGCGTAGGCCTAATCAACCATGACGGCATGGCCCATGTGTGCACAACTCAGGTGTGCGCATAGGACGGACTATACTGCGCAGCCCAAATGCGACAGTGCGCACTAGTTGTCCCAGAGGCGCAATCCTGTTTAGCCCATTAGACTATATCCGAATCCGCGACCTTGTAGGCGCGTCCGTGGTGACCATGTTCCATCCTGAGTAACACCCGTTCTTACATGACGGGGAGGGATGCGCATATGCTAGGTTTCCCGCCACCATGTGACAGTAAAGACCCCGTAAGAAGAACACGTAGTTCTATAGTTGGGGTAACACTAACATTGCGATTGTGAGAGTCTTACAATGGTGAAGGTGAATCTCGTATGCTGCATCCTGGGTAAGGGCGTACCTTTTGTACCAGTAGCGATGCAACATGGTGCGGCAGAAGACGTGCTTCTGTGGTAGAGGTGCGAACATTACATCCGTCTTTACAACCAACAGAGAACGTCTCCCCTGCGGCAAGATGGTGCGAATATTTAAATCCGTCTTTGTACCGGGCTTGCAATACCTCTTACGTACGATCTGCTTCCAAATATACATGCGTGACGCGTACGGAAACAGTGATATTATATACCCTGGTAGCCCCCCAAGTTTGATGGTGCTACTCGTGTAGGAGCATTAAACTTAGTTATTCAAATCCTGAAAAACACTTAATGCAAATATTAAAGGTATATGCCGCGAATCGCAACATATAAAACCTAATGAAGTAAAAGATTAGCGTGAAGCAATATATAGCACATAGCATATATAATTAATTGTTTTTTTTAATAAAATAAAAAAAAACCCGGATGGACACACCGTGACCACGACTAATAGTTTCAATCTCACGCACAAACGCAGATGGACGTATCATGACCGCATAGACTCGGACGTTTGTGGATGATTGCAGATGACCACGGCTTTTTACCAGTGCGCTCATGGTGATTGACTAGCATCGTGGTGCTTGTACGTGACAGTGCGCTCATGGCGCTAATCTGCGAAGATGTCCGAACGCACGGCCTAACGCGGGTAGATTTATCGTGACTGCGTTGTTCGAACACGTAGTTCTATAGTGCAAACAAGCGCGAATAGGCATACCAACCGTAAAAGCAGTATGTGCGCGAAGTAATCCGCGGCTAAAAGATAAAGTAGGTCCGATCGTGTGGACTTAGTGCGGCTATATATAAAATCGTGTTTACCAAGTTAAAAGATTTACATAAAATCTTATGAATACTTAAAAGATAATTAGTTACACTTTTTGTGCAAGGTTTGATCACTTGGGTCAAATTTTAATACGAATATACAATGACAAATAAACAATTTTATAATTAGTTTTGTTTATTATTCATTATTATTAGATTCGATTATTCGTAAGAATATATTCGAATTACTTAGACTCAAACAAACTAATACCGTGTTTATAAAAGTGAGGTTCACATATTATATATACCGACTTTTGAGAGAGCAGTGGTGTGAGAGCACGAAACTTGTCGCAGTCGTGTCCCACGGATGGCGCCACTTGTTGATACATAATCTGGCGCGGGCTGGATTCGACGACTCCCCCTGGGCCGTTCGTCGTCTTCTCGAGCCCTGAGTAGACCTGTTAACAAAGAGAACCCGTTAGGAGTGAACCCGAGGCCGTAGCCCCGGGATCCACCTCCGACGGTCAAGTTAGTCTCCATGCGATATAGCATACAAGAGTTAGGTTTAGAGTAACCTGTTGTGTTTTGTCAAGAAGAGAATCCCAGCACTATATTTATAAGGCATGTAATTAGAGTTTAGGCGTAGAGTGGGCCGCTGTCTGCCGTGCCTGGCCCATTCCTGGCCCAGTCCGGACTATACGTCCGCAATTGTATTTTTATAAACAACCTGTGAAACACAAATCTATCTTTAACAACATAAACATTTAAGGAGCACAATAAATATATAACTCGTAGTGACACATTAAATATATAACTCGTAGTAACACATTTCATATGCTAGAATGTAGAAAGATGTCAAAATATAACCAAATGATCATTCTCTCTTAAAGCATCAACATCTTCAACTTGAGATCTGATTGTACAATAATTCGCACTACCAGGCCTTCGATAGTGATCAAAGGAAATGTGGGGTGTTGTGATTACGCCAAGCTTGGATATACCCTGAAATAAGAAATACTAAAATACTACGTTAAGTGATTGCGCAGGGGTTGAGACCTGCGAACCACCTCCGGCGTGTGAATAAGTGATCGGTATGAGAGTTTAAGTGTAAGATGTAGTAAAGTAAGGTGAGAGAGATTGCATACCAGATTTGTCATCATCCAGGACTATTTATAGGTGAAGAAAACGGTCCTGGAGAGTGGTCACACGTTTGAGAGAGATCATGAGGGTGTCCCATGATTTGTGGTAACCGCTAGGGGTTAGTGTCCCACTCCTCCTGGTTTAGCGGGGGAGCTAAAGAGAAAGAGGAGACGTGGGTAAGACTTGGTCTCACCAATGTTTGGACTTGGCATTGTTCCGTCCTTAAAACTTATCGAGAGATACCTCGAAGGGCTTAATCCTTCGATTGGCGAATTCCCACTTGGTAACTAGATCATTGATGATTAGTTTTACGCCAAAGAAAGTTTTAGGAGGCTAGCCAGAGCCTTCGATTATGTAGGTTACGATCAGACTCGAAGGGGTGTCCTTCGAGCTAATCGGAGGGTACATCATCAAGCCCCCCAGTTGAAAGTTAGATATGCGCACAAGAATATGTGGCTTTCAACTCTATCATAGTTCAATGTTTTCACCATATTCTCGAAAATTGGATAAGCGAATTTTTGAAATACAAAGATGCATTAAATGCGCATGCCTATGACTTATCCGTTGAATCAAACGAATATAACGACATAATTATCGGTAAGCTCAACCATCTTTCAAAATTTAAAGTGTTGAGTTAATATAATTATGTGTAATATAAATACCGGTGTACCTCAAATTCTAAATCACAACTCTTTCCTCTGCAACTTTCATAAAGCTGTGATCTCTTTATCTGCAACAATCAAAAGGTAAACTCTTCCCCCATCTTGTAATTAGGCCCTTTTAGGTATTACCAGGTAGCCATGAGCATGGATGCTAAACGTATTATAAGACAACAAAAATGTACTCTCTCCAGAGAAGCCCTAGCCCTCTTTCTAGATGATTACCCAATACCCAAACAACACAAAGTTATTCTCCCAAAAAATAATCAGAGCATTTATGACGCCCCAAAAGGGTATGTGGGTCTGTATACTCATGCCTTTACCCGGTCAAATCTAAGAATACCCCTGCACCTATTGTTTCTAGAGTTGCTACAATATTATGAGGTGCATATTTCAAGGTTTAATCCGTTTGGACTAGCCAAACTTACCACCTACATAGTAATGTGTAAGGCATATGGGTATGAGCCCACACTAAATGTGCTTCGAGGCTTCCTTAACCTGTGTCCCGGGGGAGATTGGTTGACACTGTCAAAGAGGAATGATGTAAATGTGCCCGTGCTAATCACCAAACCTTTCACAAATATAACAAACTGGAAAGGGAAATTCTTTTATGTACAAGATACAATCATACCTCCGGGCTATCCAGCACTCTTGAATGAAGCATTCCGTTTCGACCGTAAAAAATTCAATGATCAACTTCCCCCCAATGTTCAAGACGAACCACTTTATCAACGTCTTGCCAGACATCCCATTGATGTGCAAACCTTTCCAGAAGCCATCCTCTTTATGGCTGGTCTTATGGACCATTGAGAAGGATCTCCTTTGTCGCCACAAATCCATTGTGATGGCCAGAGTATGTATATGCAACTTATCATAAATAAATAACATATCTGATTATATTTATGTATCTGTTTATATTGCAGTAATGGCGTTTAGGAACTTCATCATATCTGATGGTGCAAAGGAAGCTAGCTTCATTCCCAGGGAACCTAGAGAATTCAGCTACGGGGTGGGTTCTCCTTCAACATCAGTCAACAATAATGACGTGGATGCTATGGCGCTGGAGCCGACATCAATAATTGAAGAGGTGATTCCCCTTAATGCTGAGGAGGTGCCTTTGACAATCAAAGCCTTTCCTGATGTGGAGATCCATTCCTCCGATGATGTCCCCAAGACGTATGCCGGTACCTCCGGTATAGCTGACAGGGTACGTGAAAGGAAAGGGACTGAAATGAAGGCTTCGAAGCCCCCAATCAAGAGGAAACTGGACATACCCACTCTCTTATCTAGAGCTTCAAAGTAGAAGAACTCCCAAGATAAGGCTGTTACTGCCATAACCTCCGAAGGTTCGGATGAAGAAGACATTCATGGTAAGAGCTCACTACAACCTATATAATTCCACAAAATTATTTGAAAGCTTCAAACAATTCTTAATTCGATAATGTGCAGGTTTATCGAATACTAAGGAATTCCCCAACTCTCAAGCTTGCCACCGATTGGTTGAAGGTGTTATTCCAGGCCACTGGAAGGGAGCCCTTGACAATATGTCAATAGAGCAGCTGTGTGATCTTCATGAAAAAAGCTACACAAGGCAAGCTGTGCTAGATAACCATCTCAACAGTCGAACAAGAGAGTTGATACATACTGTTAAAAATGCGAAAGAAGAGTTGATTGTAGTTCTGGCTCGAGAAGAACATAGAGAGCAGTTGATCACTGACTTGAAGTCAAAGTGTGACAAGGCTACGGAGGTTATTGAGAAGAATCCCATTGTGCAAGATCTTCGATCCAACGTCATGAAGCTTGCCACTCGACTAAAGGAAGCCCAACCTGAGTGTGGTAGGCTCAAAATGGAGGAGGCCAAAGCGATTGGGCTAAAAGAGAGAGTATCTGTGCTTGAGTCGAAGTGTGCAAATCTTAAATCTGAGAAGAACAGACTTATGGAGCAAGAAACCAAGTTGCAACAGGAGACAGATGCCCTAAACCTTCGATGTGAAAGTCTTCAGAAAGATAGGGCAGATGTGGTGGCCAAGGTTATTCCTTACATTGCTATGGAGTTGTATCATAGTGATGAGGTCGGACAAATGGTGGCCAACTTGGTGAATGCTGCCATATTCCATGGGAAATGTACTACCCTGGAAGAGATTGCAGAAACTGGGAAGCCTTTGAGCTTATCGAAGGTTCCTTACTATCGTACTTCTCATGGAAAGGAATATGATGTTGCCAGCAACGCGTTTGCTTCGACAGACTTTCCCTTTCTTTCGAAGGTTACCAAAGATCCGAAAGCTTCCGTTGAAAAACTGTTGTCGAAGAAGCCTAGTAGGATTCGGCCATCTTCTCCAAATAGGAGGGCCTCCGGTGTGAAGTTTCCCTCTTGTCAAGAATGTCCCTCCTCATCAAAGAACGCATAAATACTGCCTTGTTGGCAATGGTTTATCCCGAGGGTGGTTTGTACCCTCCGAATATGTTATTTCTTTGCTACTTTGATTTTTAGGATGTTTGCTTATCTGTTATCTACTTGCCATAGGATGGTCTTTTCATTTATCCTTTGATTATATGATTCTCTTCTCTCAACGTTAGTTATTAACGTTAATATACAACCTAAGGTTACTGTAGACGAGTACCCTTATTGTGTGTATTTTGAACCAAGATTTTTAAGCAATCATATAATTTAATTGCTGAAAGAGGGTTGCGACCCACTCCATCTTTATCCTTATAGTCATAGGGCTTCTAGTGCCCATAGACGTTTTAGGAAAGTCAATGTGAATTATAATGGATGTCATGTGCAGGACATAAATATCATCCTTCGAACATTGAGACTTGTAGTACTTGGCTGAATAAATCTTTGTTGTTAAAAACAAAACAAGAGATTTAAAGGAAATACGTTGTATCATTAATTGGGTAGGGAGGATTACATCATTTTATGAAATGAATAGTAAGACACCTACCATTAATGCTTATTTCCCCAAATGAGAAGAGTTCAACACATAAATTTGAAATAAAAAAATTCTCTGAAAGGTTGTAAGTTTTATATGTAAAACTTACGAAGGTTGGTGCCATTCCATGTCCTGTCAACTTCTTCTCCAAAGATTGTTGCTAACTTATAGGCTCCGTTACCGTAGGCTTCAGCTACTACGTAAGGCCCTTCCCATGTTGGTCCCAACTTCCCTTGGTATTCGACTTTACTTGCGCTGTTAAGTCGAAGGACATATTCGCCTGGTTTGAAGCTCGAGGGCCTAACCCTGCTGTTGTAATATTTTTCTAACTTTTGTTTGTACGTAGCTTCTCTGATAGAGGCTATTTCTCTTCGTTCTTCGAGTTAATCCATATTTTCTCGGAGCTTTTCCCCGTTTTTCGAGGCTTCGAAATTCATAATGCGTTCCGTTTCCACGCTTATCTCTGATGGGATGACAGCTTCTGTGCCATAAGTGAGGCTGAAAGGTGTTTCCCCGTGACTCGACTTGGGATGTGTCCTATGATCCCAGAGAACTTGGGGTAATTCGTCCACCCACCCTTGGTGACTTCGTCCTAGCCTCCTTTCGATTCCATTGATAATGTCTCTATTGGTAACTTCTACTTGACCGTTACCTTGAGGATGGTATACGGATGTGAACGATTGCTTGATTTTTAGACCATTGCAAAAAGGAGGAAATACCCCTTCGGCAAATTGCTTCCCATTGTCAGAGATGATGATGTGAGGGACTCCGAAGCGACAAACGATGTGTTCCCATACGAATTTCTCCATGTGTCTGCCTATCACAGATGCCAAAGGCTTGGCTTCAACCCATTTGGTGAAGTAGTCGATAGCTACGACCAAAAACTTCAATCCTCCTAGTGCTTGATGCGTGGGAATCGCAACAGGCTTTACCTCTCGAGGGATCTCGAGAAGCTTACAACCCCCACCAGGCAGTGTACCTGATCGTTGTAGTATAGTATAGTGACAAGTACCGGGGGATTGATCGTTCAGCTAGGAATAGTGTCGCTAGGATTAGAAAACCTAAATACTAGTTCTAAAGGTGAAGGAAGATTATTTTTGTATTTTTATATTTTATGAAAAGCAATTTAAAATCTCGGGTTTGAAGGATTTGGGCGGAATTAGTTGCTACTTAACTAACCCAATACTAAGATGCAATCAAAATAAAATACTAAAAATGTAAATAAACTAAATTATACTAAAGTTGTGAGCAGTGATTGGAGAAAATATGTTTACTTAGATTTCACTACTCCCTAGACATCTTTTACACGTTAATTACTTGTTATAATTGTATGGATGACAGATCGTATTCCTTAATACCATTCATGGGGTGGCACACTTAACTCCCCAATTCTATGAGCTCTTATCTCCTCCTACACCATGCCCAACACAACTATAGGGATTGTAAATAGTGGCTCATGCATTAAATACAACCAATAAAGACCTAGTGCGCGTCGGTTCATGTTTCTTAAGACGTTCAAGCATGTTACCAATTGGAGATCTGCCAGTTTTCTTAAGTCTAACATATAAATCATTCATCCAAGACAAGAATAAACAAGTAATCAACACATAATCGACATCTAGGTTTCATTAGATCTAAGCAAACACAAGATAGATCTAGCCTAGCATGATGGAATTAAGACAAGAACAAGATATAGACAACCAACACATAGACATATTGATTGAATTAAAGGAACACTTATCTTGATTACACATGCAAGGTATCAAGGGGTTGGAACCCTTGAAAAACCTGTAAAGTTTGCACCAAAATCGTACTAGTGTTTCTCCCAAAACTTCTCTCTTTAAATGTGAAAAATTAGAAAACTATATATAGGAAAAGAGGTCTGACGGCGTCAAGACAAATCTTGTGACGCCGTCACCTCGCCGCCAAAACTACTCTCGGACTGCCTTGATCTACATTTGACGCCGTCAAGACTTAATCATTTCCAGGCCGTCATGACTTTTACTCTTGACGCCCTACCTTCATGACGCCGTCAAATCTCTTCTGGACCGTCATGGAATTTTGCTCTTGACGCCGTCAGGGAGTTACTCTTGACGCCGTCACCTACTGTTCCCAGCATGGAAAATTAAGACTTTGGCGTTTTCTTCACTTTTATGCTCTAAAAACGTCCGAATTGCTTCCTTTTCCAGATTTCACTCCCAAAGTACCTAAAATCACAAAAGGAACGATTTAGGGTAATATTTGATCAAATAAATTCAAATTCGGGCTTAAATGACCCCCTAAAAACGGATCATTTTTCGCCTCATCATATACCCTTACACTTGAGATTTGCTTGTCCTCAAGCAAATACGCTTTTATTCTACTCAAAATACAAGTTAGGGGTCATTTAACACTAATATAAAAGTAATTACAACAAATTATCGTTCCACTAAAGACCAATAGACAAGCACGGAGGTCATATACTAGCACCTCACAAATAGTGTTTAGATACTCACATCTCTCGGGTGTAATAAAGTGTAAATTACAATATAGAAACGGAAGATATCTCTCACTACCTGTCATAGCAAAATAGATTACCATAGGCTTGGGAAAGGATCAAACCTCCACCACATGGCGTAAGCACCTAGGATAAACTATCAAAGAGGTCTTTTAAAGGGTTGTAACGTTAGGTGTAGGGATATGAAATACACGGTTTTGTTGGATAAAGGAAGTTTTACTGGTGGCGAGTTAACAATCTTGGTTAATTACATGTACAATGTGGCGTTGCTAAGCCAAGACTAGACTCGACTTAAGCTAATAAATGAAAAATAACAAAAACATAAAATGAACATAGAATGAAATGGGATGGTAGTCCGTATGTTTTTTCTCTTTTTCCTTTTTCTATTTTTTTTTCTTTTTCTTGATTTTTTCGATTTTTTCGATTTTTTTTATTTTTTTATTTTTTTTTATTTTTTATTTTTTTGCATACACTCTTACCCTACCTTCCAAAATAATACATCATAGGGAATGAACGTTCCCCTTACACTTGAATTTTTACATACTTTACAATAAACTAAACTAATGACTCGAATTAAGAAAATCAAAACGCTTGGAGCACTTTTAAGATTAACGCACATATGGGGGTAATAATATTATGTTCTTCCCCATTACTCCATAAAATAAGTACTTACCCATGAGTCCCAATCGTCCCAAAACAATATGTACAAGGATATGACTCGACTTATCAACCATGTAATCAATTAGATAGTTAACTTAGGGTTTAATAAATAACAAAAATGCACTAAAAATGAGCGCATACACGGAAGGATAAGGCGATTTGGTTGTACATTTAAGTGGGGTGTAACAAATTCTTCCTTTGAGTAAAATGCTTAAAGTTAGAAACGAAAAGATAGGCTCGGAGGGGTGTACTAGGGGTTTCGTGTACTAAAAATGAGTACAACGCTAAGGGTGTGGGAAAGATTAGTTGACTTAACTAGCCAAGTAATATGACTTAAATGGTCAAGTAATTATGATACGGGTTTAACACAAGGGTAATCCTAATGCCTCTTATCATGTAGTAAATCCTACCACATGAATGTAGTCTCACTAGCGGTCTCGGGATGCATCACTAACGCAAGTTCTAGAATCTAAATGCTACCGGTACACTCATAAGCACTAATAATGAATGCTTTTCCTATCAAATCTAAAGGCGAACCTCACATATTTGGGTGGAAATTTTTTTCTGAATATACGGTTATGTGCTAGTCATACAATCTCCTATCCATGAGACGCTTGCTATGGCTAAAGTTTCACTCCTAAATGTTGTAAAAAATTTTAAATTTGGCGCTAAAATTGCACTAACAAGTATTTCTCATAGTTTTATTACACATCTACTATTAAACAAAACAAACTCAAGCGAAAGTGCATATGTAAGGTATCATCTTTTTACCCTCCCCTTACACTTAAGATGAACATTGTCCCCAATGTTCAAGTAAAGAATGTAAAAGTGAAAAAGTAAAGAGAATGAAATCAAATAGTCCCCTGATTCGCTCGGTATGGATAATTAGGTGGCCAGGTTAAATCTTCCTTCAAGAAAATGAACAATCAAAGCTTCCCTTCCAGAATATAAATCATCTTCTTGTCATACATAACCTGTAAAACCTGACAAAATAGACAAGACAACCTCGCGTAAAATCGGCGGCATCCTATATAAGTTACTAAATCCTAGAAAACAAAATAAGATATAATGCTTGTGGAATGAAGTTTGCAGATCTCCTGGAGATTATAAAACTTAATAATTCACAAAAACCATAAGACTCCGTTAGAAAAACAAAACCGGTAAAATTTCCAGATTTTTTTACACCTGACGCCGTCAAGAGTAAACTCCTGACGCCGTCAGAATTGTCCTGCAGAAATTCTTATGTTAAGTTTCCGGAAAATTTCTGGAAAAACTTGGTCCTACTTCCTGGAAAATCCTGCAAAACTTCATTATGACTCAATACAAGCATTTGACTCTAACAAATACGAATATACATGTTCATTTAATATTGTGGAGAATCATGATCGGTTTGTTTCTTGAAAACATATTTGGGGTTTCCCCTTACACTTATCTTTTGCAAAAATACTTTTAGGTGGAGTTAAGACTAGGCTAAACAACAAAGTAAAGTATTTCCACTTTTTAATTGTGAAACATGATCTACCAACAATAAAAATTAAGCATGCATACGGAAGCAAATAACAAACAAACAAAAATAAAATCACACAAAACATGGGTTGCCTCCCAAGAAGCACTTTTCTTTATTTACGAGTCTTGTAGCTAGACTCAAGGTCATGGGTTACTACGTGACCTCATCATTTGAAATGATATATCCCATGTAGTTGCGATCATTACTGTTATGGTGGTAGTGCCTCAAGCTGTCGATACTCGCAATCACCATCCCACCTAATTTGCTTCTCAAGTTAGCTACCCCATCTTTGCTCACACCTTCGATTGTGAATGGCCCATACCACCAAGGACTTGGTTTATCGGGTGGTATTGTTGTTTCCAAGTGCCTCAAGAGTACCAAGTTCCCTTCCTCAAATGGTTGTTCGGGTGGTATTGTTGTGAATGGCCCATACCACCAAGGACTTGGCTCAGTCAGTGAATAATTTCTAGTTAACCTCTTTTTTCAAAGGCCTCTTTTTGGCAAGTTCCTTATCATTTCCTGGCTCGGAAGGGGTTTCAGCGAGGAAGTCTGCGAGTATTTGACCTTTTATGGAGTTTCGCCCCTTGTATTCTATTTCTTGCTCCCCTAATTCGATGGCCTATTTAGATACTCTCCCCGATTTCTCGGGCTTTGATAGTATTTGTTTGATGGGCTTATAGGTTAATACCGTGATTGGGTGAGCTTGAAAGTACCTTCGGAGGCGTCTTGCGGTGTGAACCGGAGCAAGAATTAACTTTTCCAACTCTGGGTAATTTAATTCAGCTCCTCGTAAAACCTGACTGACAAAGTAGATTGGAACTTGCCTCTTCTCTCTTTCTGCCAAGAGTACTGCGCTAATGCTTTCATGTGATGCTGCGATATACATATACAGTACTTCTCCATTAATTGGGGCTGTGAGTGTTGGGAGGATTTCCATGAACTCCTTCAACTTTTGAAAAGCAACTTCAGCTTCGACACTCCATTGGCATGTCTTCTTATCCATACATCCTTTAAGAGTCTTAAAGAACGGTAGTGATCGATCCGCACCCTTTGACAAAAACCTGTTCAAGGCTGCCAGCATTCCATTAAGGCTTTGTACCTCCTTCAATGTCTTTGGGGCTTGTAGATCAGTGATAGCTTTCAATTTTGAAGGGTTTGCTTTGATTCCTTGTTTTGTGATCAAGTGCCCCAGGAATTGCCCCTCTTCGACACCGAACGAGCATTTCTTCGGATTGAGCTTCATATTTATGGCTCTTAGCTGGTTGAAGGTTTCTTGAATGTCGGAGAGTAGGTCTTCCTCTGTCCTACTCTTTATGACCATGTCGTCGACATATGCCTCCAAATTCCTTCCTATATGCTTATTGAAGGCCTTGTCCACTAAACGCTGGTAGGTTGCCCCTGCATTTTTCAAACCGAAGGGCATCTTCTTATAGCAATAGACGCCCTTTCCCGTGTAGAAAGCCGTTTTCTCCTCGTCTTCGGCTGCCATTTGTATATGATGGTATCCTTTGTAAGCGTCTAGAAAACATTTTAGACGAAACCCCGATAAGGATTCTACCTTCCAATCTATTTCTGGGAGGGGGTAACAATCCTTTGGACACGCTTTATTGGTGTTAGTAAAATCAACGCACATACGCCATCCTCCATCACTTTTCTTTACCATAACTGGATTGGCCACCCACGTTTGGTATTTGACCTCTCTGAGTATACCTGCCTGTACTAATTCGTCTACCTCTTTGCAGGCTGCAGCGTTTCTCTCCGGCGTAAGGCTTCGACGCTTTTGTTTGATAGGCTCAATGTGCTTGTACTCATTGAGTTTGTGTTCCGTTCCGAAAGGTTTACCATCGATCATGAGATTTCTCGGAACACCCGTCATATCGGAGTATGTCCATGCGAAGATATCTTTGTTGTCTATCAAGAGTTGTTTCAGGCTTGCTTTGAAGGTGGCAGGGAGTTGTCTTCCAATTACTACCGTTTGCTCCGGATGGAGCTCGTTTATTACAATACACTCTTCGGCGTCCCCGCAGCTTAAGATAGCCTTCGGAGGCTTCTGGGGATTTTCTTTAATCTTCTTTCCCGCTTCTGGTGTCCCTTTTTTGTTGTAATTGGATAGTACGGTCCCTATCCCATTGGCTGTTTGGAACTTAATTGCTGCGTGTATTGTGGATACCACGATGCCCATCTTCTGCATGGCGGTTCTCCCTATCAATAGATTATAAGGAGAATCTGACCTTACAATCGCGAAAGTAAGGGTTTCTGTCCTTGCCAGTCGGCCCTCACCGATGGTTACGTCTAAAGGGATTTCACCTAGAGGCCATAAGTGTTCTCCTGAGAAGCCTACTAAAGGTATCTTCGAATCTACCCTTTGTGACCTTATGGAAGGTTTGAGCTTCAGGAAACAGTGCTCGTATATGATCTCACAAGAACTTTCGCAGTCCATGTAGGCCCTATTAACTTCTCGATTGAAAATGAGGACCTTTATGACTACAGGATCATCTGAGGGAGGTTGACCCATTAAGGGCGGAAACGTTACTTCCCCTACATTGGGTTCTCCCTTCTCAATTTCTTTTCTTTTCTGACTCGGGCCTCCCCTGCGAACCATAAGGATTGGAGTCTCATGGACATAGTCTTTAGTGTCGGTGACCTTTTCTTTTCCCTTTCTTATACCTTTTATTAGATGTATCAATTGCCCTGATTTGACAACTTCTTCTATTTGCTTCTTCAATTCTCTGCAGCTATTTGTTTCATGACCAAAATCTTCATAAAAGTGGCAGTACTTGGTCATATCTCGATTCCTCCCATTGCTTGTCATGCGAGGAGGGGTATCGAAGGTCTTTGCTACCTTCTCAGTAGCCAGAATTTCCTTTGGGGACTTCGTCAGGCTTTCCCATAAACCAGAGTTAGGACTCTTGTTGTATAGGGTAAATCTGTTATAGCCTTTGTATTTGTTCTTCGTTCCTTCCCACGAAGACGGCTTTACTCCTTTATTTTTCTCCATCGGAGCCCCATTGGTGGATACTTCTTTGGCTTCTATCCACGTGTATGTTTTTTCCATCAGGCCTTTGTATGTTGCCGGAAGATCTGTGGATAGAAATTCCACAAGAGTCCGGTTGCGTAGGCCATGGACGAAGCCAGAAATGCGTTGCTCTTCGTGTAAGCCTAGAATCTGCAGAGTTTCGTCAATGTACCTAGTAACGAAATTTCTTTTGCTTTCGTTCTCCTTCTGCTTAATGTTGTGCACTGTGAGGTGTGTCCTTGTGAACTTCTTTTGTTGGCTAAAGTGAGATCGAAACTTAGCCTTCAAGTCATCAAAGTTGATGATGCTTTCTGGTTTCTGCCCATTCCACCAAATACGTGCGGAGTCCCGAAGGGTATACGTAAACATGTGACAGGCTACGGGCATGACCCATTTCTGCATTCTAATGGCTCCTTCGAACAAATGCAAGAAATTGTCCGGATCCCCCTTTCCATCGTAGGTGCCTATATGTGAAGGCATCTTTAGACCATCCGGCAAGGGATAGTCTTCGATCCATCATACAAAGGGTGTCGTAGGACCTGCGGGCTCGGCGTATGGATGAGCGTAAGGTGGTATGTTCATTGGAACATTATAGTATGGATTATAAGTAGGGGGTACCCCTGAAGAAGGTTGACTAGTGTAGAAAGGATGAGGCGTACTCGTGTTTGGAGGGTAACCATTATACATGGTATACAAAGGGTATATCATGGGATGATTGTAGGGTAAAACCGTTTGTGGGGGATACTGATTTCCAGGTTGCCCATTAACGGAGGGATAAAGATTTGAGGGATAACTTTGAACCGGGAACTGAGGATACAGGCCGACGGGGAGGAAACTTCCTCCTGTGTTGACTGATCCCGGGTTACCTCCCACACCAGATGCGTGGGAGGGTTGCAGTGGAACTCCTCCTTCGGTCCTCCCTAAATGTGCTGCTAGTAATGGAGGTAGGTTCACCTCCGTGTTCTCCCTCTGCTGGCTCCTCCCATTAGAGACTTCAGCAATAGTCCCTTCCCTCCTCGTGGGAGTTCTTTCAGGAATTCCCTCAAAGCCTACATTCCTTCCTCCAGCCCTTCTACCCGTAGGAGACCATATTCGCAGGATGGGGTGTTGAGCCCTAGTGACCGAAGGTCTTGACTCCATCTCAATCTCTTCATCATACTCATCGCTGGAATATTCTAACTCCCTTCGCATCTCCGTGTTTCTGATTTACCTCCTTCAAGCCCCTAACAAGGACTCTAGCTCTTCGTAATTAGCATCGAAAAAGGCGGGGCTAATGATGAGCTCTGGATTAGCTGACGTGGATGCGTGATGGTTGGGCGTTATTTCAGGGTGAGTTCGTATGGAAAAGGTGCAGGCCGTGATTGGCGGAAGGTTGTTGGTGTCAGTTACGGGTAAAGGGGTTAAAGACGAGAACCCGGTGGGGGTGTAACTTCTCTTTCTGGATTCATGCCAGAATAATAGCGAGTGTATTTGACTTGGTTATTTTACTTGGAAATAACGGGACTAATTGAAGCGGGTCCCACGGATGGCGCCACTGATTGTACAATAATTCGCACTACCAGGCCTTCGATGGTGATCAAAGGAAATGTGTGGTGTTGTGATTACGCCAAGCTTGAATATAACCTGAAATAAGAAATACTAAAACACTACGTTAAGTGATTGCGCAGGGGTTGAGCCCTGCGAACCACCTCCGGCGTGTGAATAAGTGATCGGTATGAGAGTTTAAGTGTAAGATGTAGTAAAGTAAGGTGAGAGAGATTGCATACCAGATTTGTCATCGTCCAGGACTATTTATAGGTGAAGAAAACGGTCCTGGAGAGTGGTCACACATTTGAGAGAGATCATGGGGGCGTCCCATGATTTGTGGTAACCGCTAGGGGTTAGTGTCCCACTCCTCCTGGTTTAGCGGGGGAGCTAAAGAGAAAGAGGAGACGTGGGTAAGACTTGGTCTCACCAATGTTTGGACTTGGCATTGTTCCGTCCTTAAAACTTATCGAGAGATACCTCGAAGGGCTTAATCCTTCGATTGGCGAATTCCCACTTGGTAACTAGATCATTGATGATTAGTTTTACGCCAAAGAAAGTTTTAGGAGGCTAGCCAGAGCCTTCGATTATGTAGGTTACGATTAGACTCGAAGGGGTGTCCTTCGAGCTAATCGGAGGGTACATCATCAAGATCCATCTTCCATCTGAATCACACTCCCTCGTTTTGCAAGTTTTTTCTCTGCATGACACCCGAATGAAATTCAAAAATTACTAACGGATTATATGGTACACCATAATCGTTTTTTTATCTCTGGATTCGTCACTAACACAAGCACATTAGTACATTACTTACTTGCTAAGGATGGTGGCAGTCATGCCTCCCAAAAAAACTCATACCTCCCAAACCCACCAATAATATCATTCCACCTCATTCATACTTTTTTCATACCTCCCAACCCTTTTTAGTGGCAACCATGCCTTTTTCATACCTCCCAACTAATCAACTAATTTTATTTTTTTATTTTTTATTTTCATAAATTATATCAATCAATATAATAAAACATAAATATTTCATTAATAATTAAAATAACATTACATAATACTTGAAAAAAAACATAATTATATTTAAAAATCGGTAGGCCATCCATATTTCTCCGCGTACTGACGTTTTTTGGCAATAGCGATTTGTCGCATAACCGGATTGGTTATGTGTTCGTGCGGCTCGTTATAGAATTTCATTGCCCGAACAAAAGCCTTTTCTTCAGCATTAGCGAGTTGTGTCGCCACCAACTTTGCGGTGAATTGATCCTTTGCACGTTTTTCTTCCCTTGCCTCATCCAACGCTAGTGATTTCTTTGCCGTAATGTTCTCAATAAACACAACAACACTATTCTTTGTCGACGACTCGCTAGCGGTCTTTTTTCCTTTTCTTTTTGATACAGGAGTTGTGTATTCATTTAGATCCGGAATAACAGGATCAACATTGTCATTGCTACCGGACTCATAGTAGCTAGATTCCGACGACTTTCTTCATTTGTCGGAATGAGATGTCGAAGATACTTTTTCAAAACATGGTTGTTCCAACCATTTCGGTTATCCCTTAACAACCTTCCACGCTTCAATATGAGTAAAGGAATGGCCCTTATTTTTCTTATCATAATCGGACATGGTATTATGCATGACGTTGACATCGTCACTCCCACTCTCACGAATGCGAGTCTACAATTATAAAAGTATATAAATTAACACAAGTATATAAATTAACACAAGTATATAGTTTAAAAATTACTTGTTGGATGTATAGCCCGTTAAAGACACCCATTGCGTGATTCATATTTTTCCACTTTGTGTTCAAGCTATGATGAGTTCGCTTAGCATCTTTAATGGTGGCCTTGAAATGCTCCAAAATTCTTTCCCAAAACTTATCTCTACCTTGTTCATTCCCGACTTTTCTACATGTCGAGATATGAATCCACGATTTTGCCAAAACAACCTCTTCGACTGACGTCCAAGCCTTTTTATCCGCTTTCGTTTTCCCTTTACCGACTTGAACATTTTCATCTAAAAAGAAATTATAACGTATATAAAATATATATATATATATATATATATATATATATATATATATATATATATATATATATATATATATATATATATATAACGTATATAAAAAAAATATAATGTATAAAAAAAATAATATAACGTATATAAAATTATAACAAGTAAAATTATAACGTATAAAAATAAAATATATACCAATTTGAGTTTGTGGTTGCGTTTCGAGAACAATCTCAACATCATCATCGTCTTCATCATATAGAGGTAGTTCGCGTTCCAAACTTGGTTCACGCCGCGAAGGACCTTCACGGGGTTATATTGACTTCGATTCATCGGTGGTAGAGGTTGGGGATAGTTAAACGATTGAGGGTATTGTTGATGCATCGGTGGTGGAGGTTGGGGATAATAGCCCGATTGAGGGTATTGTGGATACATCGGTGGTGGAGCTTGCGGACGAACACGACCACGATTGCCACGTCCACGACCTTTTTGTGACGATGAAACACCTTTTGATTTGCTTCGATCCATGATAAAAATGTATGTGTTTTAAAATGTATGTGTTTAAATTGAAAGTATGAAACTGGAGGGGTTTTAATTTAGTATATAAAGGATATTTTTTCTTGTTTCTTGTGCCAACGTTCCAATTTGGCTCCAACGGATACATTTTAAACGTTATAATTCCCAAACCGCCGAAGCATATATTGCCGTTGGAAGGATGCCGATGGCCATACCACCGAGGTGGCGTCGGTGTTCACCGGCGGTATTGCCATACCGTTGGTTCATGCCGCCCCCACTGCCACCATCCTAAGTCTACTTTCATTTAATATAGGGTTGTGTTATAAGAACGGGGTCTACCCTCCATAGCCGCCTGCAAACCCTCCCTGGTGGGAGGGTATGTAAAACCTCGCAAAAATCCATATAATTAAAAATATTTAATTATATATTAAATCTCTGTCATTATTGTAATCACCATTTTTAAGGGGAAATTTAAAATTTTCTTATTATATTAAAATGGTCATGATTACGATATTGCAAAATTCACCAAACGTCGAAACAAATTCTCGACACGTTTAACTAAATATTAAAAATTCACTAATCCTAATTAATAACTAATACAAACCAAACGGGCCCTTAATAAATTTCAGCCCAACATCCGGTTACTATTCATCAGCCCATACAAATAGGCCCAATTCCAAATCTTAATATTTTCTTTTGATCGACTAAACACCCTCCAAAACGCCTCACGTATTCACGATTTCTACACACGACTCATATATATTTTTGCACCATCTCGTTCACCACCTAGCCAACTATTAGTGTGTCAAATCCCAAGTTCATAGGACGACGTTTGATACATTTTTAGCAGGCGAAGTGATTGACAAATATTCAAGCGAATCGATTTGTAATAAATTCATTTCTTAACCATTTTTTCTCTAGTTTGTTTCTATGAGTTCCAAATAATATTTCTAAGATGATTTCATGTTTAAATGTCAAGGATGATCAGTTATATCCAAGGGGTACACGATTTATCAAATCGTGTATGGAATAAACATATGGTCGACATCTTCATGAATCACATAGACAAGTTCCTTCTTTCTAGCTCTCACATACTCTTATATATTCATATAATAATCTAGATTCATCCTATATTTCATGCATTCGCAGACATGGAATAGTATAACATGTTATTGAAATATATGAAGTTTACGTATCATCAATTTCATATATATCTATCTCTTCTTCACCACTTTCCTTCACACAATAAATATCACCTTTCTAACTCTCTTTCACTTACAAAAACTCCTCTGGAAGACCAGCTTGTAACATTGAATCATTTGGAAGCTTTTGAAGAAAACGGGTTAGGAGTCACGATACACACTCACTTCTTGGAAGGCTAAGGAGTCACGATACACACTCACTTCACATTTATTTCTAAGTTACATGCATCATTCGACACTATTTTAGAACCTTGCTTAATCGGTACAAAAACTCTAAATGCTTTGAAGTATTTCTAAGTCTTTTCATATATAAAAACGTCCCATAAAACAATCGTGTATCTTGAAATTTTACATAACGAGCATAGTATATTTTTACACCATCTAATAGACACCATGACTAGCTACAACTTTCGTATAAATAACATGTAAAAATAACCACGTCTTGACACTCTAAATCGACCAAAGTGAATTGCAAAACTCGTACATATCATAAACACTTAGAATTTTTCTAAGTCTTTTTACTCAGAAAACGGCTCCAAATCACGACCAAAACGACCTTGTAAAACTCAATCCGACTTAATAACCACCCATTATTTTTACATAACCTGTTTCTCCTTGCTACAAGCTACAAGTTTTGTGTTTATACTTTGTAATGATAAACTCGTTTAGACCCTTTAAATTGGCCAAAGTAAAGTGATTTAATCCATTTTCAAAATTAATTATTAAAGGCTTAATGGACTGAAAAGCCCAATAAGCTGAAAATAAGCACTCCGTATAAGCTGGACCAAAAAGCTCTTTTGATATGATTTTATGACATTAAAAATGAGTCAAGGGATACACCCAACTTGTCTCAACGCTCACGGATCATTAAACGCTAACGGGCCTTTAATTTAGCTCATTAAAGCCCATTTATTGAAAAATAAGCTATTTTTGAAAATAAGCAGTTGAAATAAGTTTTAATAAGCTTCAATAAGCTCCAGAAAATTTAACATAATTTTTCCCATAATTTTTGAACGTTTGGACTAAAAATGTAACGCGACGACACCTAAAAGGACTAAAACTGCCAAACCTTAAAAACTTGGACTAAAACTGTCAAAACAGAAAGTTTAGGATAAAACTTGATATTATTTAATATTCCAAGCTTAGAATGCTATATTGGACATGTAGTGGACTATAATTGTAAATTATATGTAAAAAGGACTAACGGTGTAACGCTAACGCCGTTAGTATAAAAAGTGAAAAAACTGAAAAAGGACAAGGACCAACATATTAGATTTGACATTCTTATTTTATTTTCTATTTTATGTCACCCCATCACGTCATATGCATTTTGATTACATTTTATTTATATATTATTTATTTATACGTTAATAATATATATAACGATATTTCAAAAATTAATATTATTACTTATGGTTAAAAAGATAAAACTTCGATGGATAATTTAAATAACGTATTTTGTCATATCATGCATAGCATAAGAATTACACTGCACATCATTTATTCGTCATAACGAATAAATTATTATTCGTTATTCGTTCGTATTTACCAAATAGTATTTGATCAAATTCTCAGATAAATTTATTTATCAGGTTCCGTATCAAAGACGTTTCCATTCTCATAATCTCATCCTACTTTATTTTCATCATTTTCGTATCAATCCAGGTGAGTCATAGCCCCATTTCCAATATTTGTTTTTAACTCATTGGGGGAGATACATGCTTACATATACTTTGATAATTTGATAAGTATATGAATAAAATACATGATTCAAATCAGTTTCCTAATTGATATTTATTTAATGTGGTTTATAATTTAAGATGTGATATATACAATACTTGACGAAATACTTAATTGAAATACTGATACTCATATGATAATGCTTCCAATTTGATTAATGTGGTATGTGATATACATATGTTACTGGCGAAATACTTAAACTGAATTACTGATACTCAAACGATAATATTCCCAAATTGATTTCTGTGGTATGATACTTGATTATATGATACTATCCTGAATGATCCCATTATTACCTTGATATTGCCTAAGTTACCTTATCGCCATAAAGTCCCTCAATCATGAGCCATTAATCACTGTTATGCGAGAGCGAATATAGTGAACAGCTTCGAAACCTGTTAAGGATTGACCTCCTGTCCCACTAATACTTGACGGAATGCCATTTGCACATGGTTAGTCGTATTAGTCGTGATACACTATATTTGAGTAAAAATAGAAATTGGCAAATCACCTATTACACGAGGGCGAAATTTATCATTGATTTGATAAAACACCCCTTTTGTTAACGTCTTGCGTGTCATGAGGCTTGGGGCAATATCTATAAGGAAATGTATGTTTTCAACATATATTTAGATACAGCTGTATAGGAATTTGACCATACTTGAATTGTATATTTGATTAAATTAGCATCATGAGTTTTCAGCTCATGTTAGAATTATTGATTCCTTACTTGATTTTGATTGAATACTTATATGATTTATTTTTGATTATAGTCGACATTACTCAATACTTGTTTCATTACTGTTTGTATTTATTATTACCAAATATTCCTGAAATCTATCAAAATAAATGGTTTTCCATAAAAGTCTATGAACTCACCAACCTTTGTGTTGACACTTTTAGCATGTGTTTATCTCTGGTCCATAATGAGCAAGGATGGTACGGAGGAGCACGAATTCTTACAAAGGCTATATAGATTTTACTATCATTCGAAAACTTATTTAACAAACTTTGAAACCACTGGGACCTCATTTTGTAAACTCTGATATTCGAATGATAAATATTTTAAAATGAATAAATTGATAATCATTTTCTGCTGAAAAACTGTGAGCTATGAAGTAACACCCAATCTTTATTCCGCTGCAAATATTTTAAAATTGAAGGTGTTACAGATTGGCATCAGAGCCTTGGTTATAACGAAACAGATCTAATTTAGATCTGAACTATAACCATTTTTACAAACAAAACATTTTATAGCCTTACGCTCTCCGTGCCTTCCATCTGCCAGACAATTATGGAATTTCTAGATAATTTATGCTACAACAACACTCTATTATATTGATATATACTCCTTATCTATTTCAAGTATTATACAAATCCTTCCTAATTGTCTTACTCCCATCTTTATAGATGCGTATGACATACTCTTTCCGTATCCCCAAAAATCCGCGCATAAATTACCTTGTCGATTAGTATGGATGTTAAGTCAGAATCTTAATATGATTTACAATGTCTTAATTTGAATGGATTAGGACGCCCTTTTATTCAAATCAAGAAATTTTACATCATTGAACCATGAGTCTATATTTCCTTAGTTACATAGTTTGGGACGCTTCTCTATGTAAATAACGAAATATAGATAAATAGGTTTAATTATATCTGAAATAACAGGCATATGAAACCAAGAACCACTAAATTTCATTAGAAACTCCGTATATTGATACACAACGATACAATTAGCATTGGTAATGCTATTGTCACAAATAACACTAGGTAAGGCAGGGAATAACCAATTGGTTGGCCTGCCAAGCCGATGAAAAATATTACTATCTCTTACCCCATATTTCATCCACACTAATAACCAAAATCACAATTAGTACAAGAAGTGCTATAATCAAATCCAAAAACTCCAAATCTTCCTTTGGGATGTGAGCCAAGAAGATTTCTTCAACAACATACAAAATTATGGGAACAGTATGGGTGTATGACATTTTAAAATCTTTGGATGAAAGAAATATGAGTGGTGAAGAGGAAAAGGTGGGATATGTAAGGCGGTAGCCGTAGACTACTATCCTACCCACAAACGTTCCCTATTCACTACAAAAAGACAAAATGACTTTCATCATTCCCAAAGGCTGATAATCCGACAATTTTACTCTACGTCCTTATCCAAAATTTTCTTTGTAAAAATCTGTAACAACAAAGCTCTTTGTTTAACGGGTAGGTTACCCGCACAGATTTTTATAATTCATGATAAATATCTAAAAGTGACATCTAATGAGTTTTCTTCCAAATTGTGTTCACAACGCAAACATTCAAACATCATATTATTAAAAATATACTTAACATTACAAACGATACTGAATTAAAAACACCTAGCAAACATAAACCTAGACTTCAAAAATAGTCTGGGTAATCCCAAATCTGAGAGTTGTTGGAGTCATAACCAACATCTTAAGGATCAAAATTCACCAACCTCTCTCCCTCTATCTGAGCCTCCCATCTGCTCAGCTCCCGCTCCATGTCAGAAGTCCAATCACCATCACCAACATCCACATTTTCCTCAAAGCTTAGCTGGAAGTGATCCAGATGAGGCAATTGTTGTTGTTGTTCAACAACTCTTGGTGCGGATGAACTTGATGCACCATCATGAGGTTCTTGTGGTGGTGGTGGTGGATTTTGTTGTTGTTGTTGTTGTTGTTGTTGTTGTTGTTGTTGTTGTTGTTGTTGTTGTTGTTGTTCAACCCTAACAACACCAAAATTTTCTTCAAGACTCCAACGAATTTTATTGGAGATCTGGGCCCGAGTCTGACCGACACAAGCCCGCAACGATTCAATAACAGCGGCATTCTTGCGGCACTCATCCTCCAAGAATTTATCAATCACCTGTTTCCTATCCGCCGATATGTCTGTGCATCTCACATAGCGTTCTCTAAGTTCTTGATTCAATTGTTTTGCCATCTCAAACTGATTAGTGGCCTCCACAATAGCATTTTGGCGATCCACATCGCTATTCTCAGTTTCTGCCTTGATAAACAATCGAAATTGTTCCGGGGTATGTGGAAGTCTGCAAGTCATTGAGTGTTTTGTGTGTGTGAAAAACCCAAGTATGCCAGTAGTATTTATAAGGGTTTGAAAATATTTTTCCTTTATCTTATTTTGGTAGACATGACCGTTAGTATTTATTGTTCACTAGCCGTTATTCTACTATTCATGACCACTATTCTCAATATTCACATCTCTTAAATACATCAGTTATTTTGTCTTGTCTAGTACAGGTAAATCTAACTGAATCACGTTTCCTTAATTTTAGGAATAAAAATCCCTCGACAACCCTCTGTTCAAAAATTCTTTACTTAAGTAATCACATTAAATTTGAATTTCGGGACGAAATCCAGAATGACATGTGGGTACTGTAAAACCTCACAAAAATCGATATAATTAAAAATGTTTAATTATATATTAAATCTCTGTCATTATTGTAATCACCATTTTTACGGGGAAATTTAAAATTTTCTTATTATATTAAAATGGTCATGATTACGATATTGCAAAATTCACCAAACGACGAAACAAATTCTCGACACGTTTAACAAAATATTAAAAATTCACTAATCCTAATTAATAACTAATACAAACCAAACGGGCCATTAATAAATTTCAGCCCAACATACGGTTACTATTCATCAGCCCATACAAATAGGCCCAATTCCAAATCTTAATATTTTCTTTTGATCGACTAAACACTCTCCAAAACGCCTCGCGTATTCACGATTTCTACACACGACTCATATATATTTTTGCACCATCTCGTTCACCACCTAGCCAACTATTAGTGTGTCAAATCCCAAGTTCATAGGACGACGTTTGATACATTTTTAGGAGGCGAAGTGATTGACAAATATTCATGCGAATCGATTTGTAATAAATTCATTTCTTAACCGTTTCGACTCTAGTTTGTTTCTATGAGTTCCAAATAATATTTCTAAGATGATTTCATGTTTAAATGTCAAGGATGATCAGTTATATCCAAGGGGTACACGATTTATCAAATCGTGTATGGAATAAATATATGGTCGACATCTTCATGAATCACATAGACAAGTTCCTTCTTTCTAGCTCTCACATACTCTTATATATTCATATAATAATCTAGATTCATCCTATATTTCATGCATTCACTGACATGGAATAGTATAACATGTTATTGAAATATATGAAGTTTACGTATCATCAATTTCATATATATCTATCTCTTCTTCACCACTTTCCTTCACACAATAAATATCACCTTTCTAACTCTCTTTCACTTACAAAAACTCCTCTGGAAGACCAGCTTGTAACATTGAATCGTTTGGAAGCTTATGAAGAAAACGGGTTATATATATATATATATATATATATATATATATATATATATATATATATATATATATATATATATATATATATATACACAAACGTATGAGTTGTAGTAAGCGAACGTGGGATTTTTCTTGTGTTTCCTTCAATCACTCTCGACTCTCTACCACCCTAGAGGTGTTGTAAGTCGTTTCCAACTCTTTTGATTTCATTTCAAGCGTTATTTCATGTTCATGCATCACATATATTTTTCGAAATGTATATATATACTTTGCTTATTTTTCTACGTACACCCTCATGTATAGAACACGACAAGTGACTAGTCTCTATCTTGGAAGGCCTAGGAGTCACGATACACACTCACTTCACGTTTATTTCTAAGTTACATGCATCATTCGACACTATTTTAGAACCTTGCTTAATCGGTACAAAAACTCTAAATACTTAGAAATATTTCTAAGTCTTTTCATATATAAAAACGTCCCATAAAACAATCGTGTATCTTTAAATTTTACTTAACGAGCATAATATATTTTTACACCACCTAATAGACACCATGACTAGCTACAACTTTCGTATAAAGAACATGTAAAAATAACCACGTCTTGACACTCTAAATCGACCAAAGTGAATTGCAAAACTCGTACATATCATAAACACTTAGAATTTTTCTGTCTTTTTACTCAGAAAACTACTCCAAATCACGACCAAAACGACCTTGTAAAACTCAATCCGACTTAATAACCACCCATTATTTTTACATAACCTGTTTCTCCTTGCTACAAGCTACAAGTTTCGTGTTTATACTTTGTAATGATAAACTCGTTTAGACCCTTTAAATTGGCCAAGGTAAAGTGATTTAATCCATTTTCAAAACTAATTATTAAAGGCTTAATGGACTGAAAATCCCAATAAGCTGAAAATAAGCACTCCGTATAAGCTGGACCAAAAAGCTTTTTTGATATGATTTTATGACATTAAAAATGAGTCTAGGGATAAGCCCAACTTGTCTCAACGCTCACGGATCGTTAAACGCTAACGAGCCTTTAATTTAGATCATTAAAGCCCATTTATTAAAAAATAAGCTATTTTTGCAAATAAGCAGTTGAAATAAGTATTAATAAGCTTCAATAAGCTCCAGAAAATTTAACATAATTTTTCCCATAATTTTTGAACGTTTGGACTAAAAATGTAACGCGACGACACCTAAAAGGACTAAAACTGCCAAACCTTAAAAACTTGGACTAAAACTGTCAAAACAGAAAGTTTAGGATAAAACTTGATAGTATTTAATATTCCAAGCTTAGAATGCTATATTGGACATGTAGTGGACTATAATTGTAAATTATATATAAAAAGGACTAACGGTGTAACGCTAACGCCGTTAGTATAAAAAGTGAAAAAACTGAAAAAGGACAAGGACCAACATATTATATTTGACATTCTTATTTTATTTTCTATTTTACGTCACCCCATCACGTCATATGCATTTTTATTACATTTTATTTATATATTATTTATTTATACGTTAATAATATATATAACGATATTTCAAAAATTAATATTATTACTTATGGTTAAAAAGATAAAACTTCGATGGATAATTTAAATAACGTATTTTGTCATATCATGCATAGCATAAGAATTACACTGCACATCACCTATTTGTCATAACGAATAAACTATTATTCGTTATTCGTTCGTATTTACCAAATAGTATTTGGTCAAATTCTCAGATAAATTTATTTATCAGGTTCCGTATCAAAGACGTTTCCATTCTCATAATCTCATCCTACTTTATTTTCATCATTTCCGTATCAATCCAGGTGAGTCATAGCCCCATTTCCAATACTTGTTTTTAACTCATTGGGGGAGATACATGCTTACATATACTTTGATAATTTGATAAGTATATGAATAAAATACATGATTCAAATCAATTTCCTAGTTGATATTTATCTAATATGGTTTATAATTTAAGATGTGATATATACAATACTTGATGAAATACTTAATTGAAATACTGATACTCATATGATAATGCTTCCAATTTGATTAATGTGGTATGTGATATATATATTTTACTGATGAATTACTTGACTGAAATACTGATACTCATATGATAATGTTTCCAATTCGATTAATGTGGTATGTGATATACATATGTTACTGTCGAAATACTTAAACTGAATAACTGATAATCAGACGATAATATTCCCATATTGATTACTGTGGTATGATACTTGTTTATATGATGCTATCCTGAATGATCCCATTATTATCTTGATATTGCCTAAGTTACCTTATCGCCATAAAGTTCCTCAATCATGAGCCATTAATCACTGTTATGTGAGAGCGAATATAGTGAACAGCTTCGAAACCTGTTAAGGATTGACCTCCTGTCCCACTAATACTTGACGGAATGCCATTTGCACATGGTTAGTCGTATTAGTCGTGATACACTATATTTGAGTAAAAATAGAAATTGGCAAATCACCTATTACACGAGGGCGAAATTTATCATTGATTTGATAAAACACCCCTTTTGTTAACGTCTTACGTGTCATGAGACTTGGGGCAATATCTATAAGGAAATGTATGTTTTCAACATATATTTAGATACAGCTGTATAGGAATTTGACCATACTTGAATTGTATATCTGATTAAATTAGCATCATGAGTTTCTAGCTCATGTTAGGATTATTGATTCCTTACTTGATTTTGATTGAATACTTATATGATTTATTTGTGATTATAGTCGACATTACTCAATACTTGTTTCATTACTGTTTGTATTTATCATTACCAAATATTCCTGAAATCTATCAAAATAAATGGTTTTCCATAAAAGTCTATGAACTCACCAACCTTTGTGTTGACACTTTTAGCATGTGTTTATATCAGGTGCATAATGAGCAAGGATGGTACGGACGAGCACGAATTCTTACAAAGGTTATAAATTTTACTATCATTCGAAAACTTATTTAACAAACTTTGAAACCACTGGGACCTCATTTTGTAAACTCTGATATTCAAATGATAAATATTTTAAAATGAATAAATTGATAATCATTTTCTGCTGAAAAACTGTGAGCTATGAAGTAAAACCCAATCTTTATCCCGCTGCAAATATTTTAAAATTGAGGGTGTTACAAGGTATATTTTCAGCTTTTGTCCCCCCCCCCTTTTTTAAAGTTTTTTGTCTTTTGATGTTGTGTACTTTCCATTTTTTTTTTTTTTTTTTTTTTTTTTTTTTTTTTAAATTCAAATGTAAAAGTTCATTTTTTTTGTCAGATTCCACAAAGCACACAAGTGCTTATATATATATATATATATATATATATATATATATATATATTTTTTTTTTTTGTCTAGTCCATAGTGCAGATTCCACAAGCAAACAATGCTTGTTTTTTTATGTCCAAACCAAACTCCAAAACCATAAGTGCAGATTCCACACAAACAAAACTCCCAAGTGCAAAACCCTCAAATGCATATTACAAGTGCAAAAACAAAACTCCCAAGTGCAAAAACCCTTAAATGCAGATTCCAAGTGTAAAAACAAAACAAGCCGGAAAAAATATTTAGATTTTTAGTAGGCTCGGATATGAAGGTTGCAAAGTGATAAAAATATCACTTTGCAGTCTGTTCGGTTTTTAGAAAACCATTCATCATCGCCTATAGTCTCAAAATAATTTACCCACAAGTTATAAATTTTGTCGAAGTGCAGATTCCACACAAGCACACAAGTGCAGATTCCTCACAAACCCTTAAAATGCAGATTCCAAGTGCAAAAACAAAACTCCCAAGTGCATATTCCACACAAGCAGAATCCAAGTACAGATTCCAAGAGCAGATTCCACACAAGCAGTGCAGATTCACATGTTACACAAGTGAAATAGAAAACACATGTTACACAAGTCTCACAAGACTCACAAGTCTCACAGTAAAGATTCTCAAAAGTGCAGCTTTGCTCCATTATAAAGAAACAAAGCAATATCACATAATTTATCACTAATTGAGCTACAAACTACAAAATCAAGTTACTAACCATAAAGCAACTCTCAATCACAATACCACAAAGAAGAGTATCATAACAAAGCAACTCTCAATCAGTATCACAAACAAAGCAACTCTCAATCACAATACCACAAAGAAGCAGTATCGCAAGTGAAAGCAACTCTCAATCAGTATCACAAACAAAGCAACTCTCAATCAGTATCACAAACAAAGGACACCCTATATATTGTAAAGGGGTTAGTTATAATGACCCTCTCCATTTGGATATATTAACCCTCCCTATTTAGATATTCTAACAAACCATTTCTTTGCAGATTGCACACAAGTGAAACACAAGCCGCAAGTGAAACACAACAAAAATCTTAGGCTGCCAAAATGTCTAGTTCACCATTTAACACACAAGATTCACCATTTAACAGACAAGAGGTAACATTAGGCTCAAATTAAATTAAGCAAGTTTTATCATATATGGCTGCAACATCAAATGTTGCAAAACTAATTTTATTTTGCCGTTCATTCGGAAAAGCCACGCCAAAATCAAATTTTTTTATAAATCATCATCGCCGTATCTTAGTGTTTTTTTTCTTCTTAAACAAACTGCTTAAATCAAACTGCTTATCAAGTTTCATAAGCAAACTGCTTATACCAAGTTTCAAATCTGCTTAAAATAACAAACTGCTTATCAAGCATATAAGCAGTTTTATAAGCAATTTCATGAGCAGTTTCATCACCAAACCCTCTACATATTAGAGAGGGTTACCACCCCTGGGTTATGTTATAAGAACGGGTTCAGAGCACAAAAGCACAACGAAAGTATCATAGTGCCTGTGGACTAGGGGGTAGGCCAGAGCAGGTATTCATACCACTCAAAGGTGGCAGATCAAGGTGTTAACCTACCCACAGCCACATGTATTCATCACAAACTGCTTATGTTAACACTTACCCATAAAAAAAAGTAGCACATAATTATCCCAACATCATCACAGAAAGGTTAATTAGTAAATCTTTCAATAATTAGGGTTTTGTAAAACTCCCAATTTTTTACAATCACCATATAAGCACATAATTAAACCTGAAATCATACTGATGGACTCCACGTACAATACTACGATGTTTAAATTGCCGTTGTTGGAAATTGTCTGTTTCACTTCAACAAATAAAATGTTTTCAATGGCATATAGCTTTTTAAACAGTGACAAAGGGCATAATTTTCAATGGGTATTGCAACGTGTGAAGGATGTCATACACGAAAGATATTACCCACGTGTTATCTTGGCTGACAGATATTTAGTGTTGGTTGGGGCATGCAGAGCAGAATTTCCTAACACTCACAAATTACTCTGTCGATCGCATATAGAGCAAAATCTGCTTCAGTATTGCAGAAATAAATGCAGTGGGTTAGATGAGTATGAGTCCATTAAATATAGATGAGATTGGATGGTTAAAGCTCTGACATTCGAAATGTTCCGGTAACATTATCAACGCCTACAACAGCGATTGGTCAACCATGCGGGTACTTAGTTATTAATTCATTGTTTTTTATTATTTAATAAATAAGCACCCGAATGACCTTTTAGTAATTCATTGTTTTTTTTCAGATATCGTTGAGTATCTGAATAACTGGCTCACAAATTACTCACACATGTTTGTCTCGTATATTATCGACCAATATCGCTCCTACGGCCAGACAACAACGTGCAGAGTTGCTCACCACGCGTTGTTGAAATTATATTTGGGCAGCACACAGTCCAACTTAGACAGGTTGTTGAGTTCGATCGATAAGATTCTCATTGCGCAAGAAAATGCGATAAAAGAGAGTTTTAATAGAAGCATCAACGAGAAACTAAATAAGTGTGATATACTACTATTTCAAGAATTGTGGTATAAAGTTTCCAAACATGCTTTCAACCTCATGTACAAAGAACTCCACCTGTCGATCACCGTAGAAGACTGTAGCCATAAGTTGCGGATAATTTACGGATTACCATGCTTTCACGAGATGCAATACAATGTATATCATGGTAAGTATATTAAATTTATAACTATCAAGTTGTTTTCCCTATTAATATCAGTAATTTATACAAGTCACTTTTAATGAATTCAGGACGCCCCATTCCACTTAATGAAATTCCTATTTTTTGGAGAACCCTATATGTTCTGTGGGCTGTTATCAATAGGCCACCGACTAAAGATGGCTCTTCCAGTGAACCTGATGATGATGATGATACTTCTTTTCAAAATGACATGCGACAATTCAAGAATATTTTTAGCAAAACAACGTCGTTTGTCAAGAAAAATATGTTAACGAAGTTGAGAGAGATATACCAGCCTGAATCTGTTGACACACGTGAACCTGCTATTCAGAAAAATACCCGTAGACGTCCGAGCGCAAAGGACAAAAAGGGCAAGGCTACAAAAGTCCCAGACTTGAATGAAGTACCAACCGTAGATCACCGAAGAAGCACAACTTCAAGATCTACACAATTCCCGAACTTCAACAAAGAACATGCAAGACATAGTTCTTACACGGGTCCTAGTGTTCAACAAAGAATAAGACACATGTTGTACATTGGAGATGCAGATAGCGAATATTTTATGGAGCAGATTCCAGTGATTTTCCATCCATATATAATAAGTATATATAATGTGTTAGGTGACGGAAATTGTGGGTTTCGGAGCGTTGCCCACAGTATTTGTGAAGAGCAACATAGGCGGGGAGATGTTAGAGAGATGTGTGGAAAACTAGAAGGGGGGTTGAATAGTTTTACCTGTTTTTTGTTTAATTATCTTTTGAAACTTTCCGTTTAATCAAAGATATAACCTCAAAGACAATATATAATATGCAAGTATAAAGAAAGAAACGATCAAACCACAACACGAGTATTTATCGTGGTTCGGCTACAAGGACTCTTTTCCCTTGCCCTACGTCTACGCCCCGAGTATCCAACTCGAGAGTTTCTTTCACTAGTCAACAAGCTCCTTTCACCGGCGGAGAAAACCTTACACGTCGCTTACACGATTTCCGACACTAAGCTAGATGTCGAATTCTTTTACAAGGGTACAACCACTCCCGTTAGTTCTTTTACAAGGGTACAACAACTTCCGTCACACTATGTATTTTAAGGCCTAAAATACTAACCGATCACAACTGAAAACACACAATCAAATGAAGTGTAAACTACACAAAGTCTACACGATGCTAAGCTAACACGTCTTGCAACGTTGTGTTGAATACTTGTAACTTTATATGAACTTGTGAACTTCTTTGCTACAAAAGAAACTTCACACAAAATGAAATGTTAAAGGGTTAGATGAATTATATGAATGTGTATGTGTAAATGTAATGAGAAGTGATTAAAAAGAAAATTCTAACAAATGGCTTGGTATTTATAGCAAGACCTTCAACAGCTCTGGCGGAACCCTCAGATGGGTTCCGCCCGTGTACCTCCAAGGTTCTGCTAGGCTGATAGAAGGTTTTGCAATAAATCATTCCAAACCAACCAAAGTCACATCAACTTAATTCTAGTCAAACACTTACTTGTGTAAGAAAGCTTATGGTGAGTCAAACACACAAACTTACTATAAATGCATGATGTGATGTTAACATTTACTATTTTAAGCAATATGTAAATGTAATGTTTTTCTATTTTAAGAAATTTAAAAAGTGTTGTGTTTTATATGCAATGTAAATGTAGCAAATGTCTAATTCTGCAAGTCTTTAAACTGAAAGTATGTTTTACTAAAAACTAAAGTTTACACTTTGTCGTTAACAAAACTTAGCAAAGATCGTAAAATATAAATAACGGTTTCAGGCGATATTTGTATTAACAATCTCCCCCTTTTTGTTGATGACAAAACATAAACTTTGTTTTTAAGTAACTCACAAATTTTAGTGTTAAGACTTAAAAAAAATGTTATATTAAACTTGTTTTACTTAAGTGATGAAAATCATTTTAAGTTTATAAGTTAATATATCTTTCTCCCCGTTTTTGTCGAAACAAAAAGAAGAGTAGCGAAGCGGAACTATGCACTTGCTCCCCCTTGGTCGATACTCCCCCTAAAAGGAGTGCCAAGATGGGAATCATGGATTTTGAACCTACAAAAAAAATAGTTAGTTGGTGATAATGACATATAATCAAGCTAGTGGTCACCACACTATGAGAATATAAGCAACCACAATCACAACTCATATATGATCAACCAACAATACAAATAAGAAAGTAGTAAAAGATGTCTTTTCAAGTAAAATTTGACTTTATAAAAGTCAAAGACAAGAAATGAAAAATATCCTCCTACTTCTGAAAAAAATAAAAGATAAAAAAAAAATAACCAAGAAATAAAAGAAAAATAAAATCCTACTTCTATAAGTAGAAGTCATTCAACACATTTCCTAAATGGGGCAAAAAGCCTCCAAACTTGGTCTAGGATTTGTTTGGGTGGGAAAGAACATCCAAACGCTCGATGATGTGTTGTATAGCAAAGCGGGTTTCATCTTGAAATTGGTGAAGCAACATCTTGATACTTTCACCTATTTTGAGCATTTGCTCACATTGTGAGCAAAAATGGTGATGAGTGGGTGGAAACGGGTCTTTTGATGGTGGTGGTGGTGTGTTGTTGTTAGTTTCTTGAGTGGAGGATGGGTTTGGTAAGGAGTCAAGCAAGGTCGTTTGAAATTCCATTGCTTGATGGAGGTGATTTTCGACCATGCATTGAATTTCCTCATAAGAAGGAAAGAAAGACTCAAAGGATTGGGATTGAGAATGTGGTGGAATTCGGTGATCATGGTTTTCAAAGTTAGATTCTCCATATAGAGTACCATGGATGTCATTGAATATATGGTGAAACAACAATGGTTTTGGGTGGTGATACTCTTGTTGTGGTGGTTGGTTGTGGTCAAAAGGCTCATGTTAGTCAAGCAATGGCCTTGGTTTTTCATTTGTCAAAGGTGGTGGATTTATAGATCTTGGTGGAAGATCATTGAGATCTTGTACAAAAGGATGTGTTGATGTTGGAGGAGACCTAAATAACTCCATTGGTTCAAGTTTAGGTAGTGTTGATGGTGATGGAGTTTTGGATGTTTGGATTGGTGCACTTGGTGGAGTTGGGTTAATGGGTGATTTTGTTGGTGGTGGAGTGGTGAGCTCATTGGGTCCTTTGGGTGATGGAGATGGAGATGTAAGGTTTAGAAAATGTTCATTTTTGATGGGTGAGGAGAATTCATCCGAGGATGAAGAACTTAAGTTGATTGTGTGATTTGACACTTATGCGGGCGGTTCTCCGAATGGGTCGAGATGGTTGAGAGGTGATTGTTGACATAGTGGAGGAAGAAGACAAAGATTTGCACTAAATGCTTAGTGGTTTTGGAAAATTGGTTGAAGGTATATGTTTCACGGATTGCAAGGAACCTTTGGAAGGGTTCCTTCTCTTATGGGTGAAGATTCCTTGAGGTAGTCACGGCTAAGTTTGAAATTTGGCGGGAAATGGTTTTCTATGAGTTCTAGATGCTGAGAATCAATCTAATGATGTTATAAACTAACAAGGGATGAGTTTCTCACCTAAAAGATTGTTTTGAAGTATTATGGAATGCGAGAGTTTGAAAAATACAAGAAAATTTGCAGGTTGGTTGGCGGAACCCTCGCGAAACACAGGCGGAACCCAATTTTGGGTTCCGTCTGGTCCGTTGGGCCAAAACTGGGTTGCCCAGAAATTTACACTTGGGTTCCGCCAGACCTGAAAATCGAGACAGTCCGCATTTTAAAGTGCCGAGACAATTTTCAAAATTTTTGAAAATTCCTAAAAACAAAAATCTATTCTATTTCTGGTTAGGAAAATCAAAAATTGGACATGTAAACACTCTTACCATTGGACTTTGACCGGGGGCTAGCGAATTTCACTATACTTAGTGAAATTTTCATAAACTTGAAAATTTGACAACATGCCAAATGTTGTCTTCCTGCATCATTGTTAGTTCATACAAGTTCCAAATGTTACCAAATATCCCTACAAGCACATAAAATCATAGATCACATTGTTTAACAACCAAAATGTTCACATAGCACCTTGTGCCAAACACTCCTACACACCCGCTCTCATTGACGGTCTATCTTCTTCTTGAGCTTTCCAAGGAATCTCCCGAGATTTTTGAACATCCCCTTTGTTTGCTTGAACTCCTCCGACTCATTTGGAATATCCGGAAGTTGGGAAAGGTATTCTAGAGGTGGGAGCCTAGAGTTGGGCAAAGTCTCATCTTCACTCATTGAGGATGATGATGAGGATGTAGGAGGTTGAGGACGTTTTCCTTGGGCTTTGTAGACTCTCTTATCACTTAGTGAAACAAAAGTGTGTGGAATGAGAGAGTAGTCTAGGCGAAGACCTCTAGGGGTTGCCGGAATGGGGGAAGTGAACCTAAAGAGACGGGTCAAGAGCATTTCATACGGCATAGCCGTTGTGCCTTGCACGGGAATGTTGGCCATTATCTTGGCCATGTAATAGGCAAGGTTGAAGAGTTGCCTAATGGACAAGGAGTAGAGCATGTAGCAAAGGCAAACATTGATATGATCCTATGGTGCTAATGACATTAGCTCTAAGGAGTTCTTCCCATTTTTTGAATTAGGGCTTGAGTTTATTGAGTTCCATTCCAAATGAGTCGGAGTTCATCCTTGGACACAAGAGGGGTATCATAGGGATGGATGCGGTCAATGAGTGTGTCAAGAGTTCAGAGAGAATGCTTGTCGGAGTAGATGCAAGTACCACGGTTTGGGACACCTAGGATTTGAGCAAATTCATCGCGAGTGAAGGAGTATTGTTGACTACTAGCCCTAAAGTTAATAGACATGTGACCATACTCATCCGTGGAGAGAGTGACAGATGCATAGAATTCTAAAATAAACCTAGGACAAATAGGCTCATCGATTTCTAAGAGACAATCAAAGTTGATGGTTGCAAGTTCCATAGGTAGGTTTGTACCTTCTATGAAGGATGGGTCAATGGTTCTACCTTCGTGGACATAACGCTTTTCTAAGGCTTTGAAAACGTCAATTTGAGTTGGAGTAAGACCTTTTGTTTTGTGGTGTTTGGGTAGGTACTTAATGGTGTCCTTGTGGTCGTAATGGGTTAGAGGAGGCATGATGATTCCTAGAAAAATGAAATTTCACATTTTAGTCTAAGTAAACGACTATTGTAATGTGGATGTTCTAGTGTGTGCCTATATGAAAACAATGTGGAGGTGCGGTTATCTTGACTTATTTCGATGCTCAAAAATGTTTTAGAATGCAAGTTTTGTTATACAACAAAAGATAACCCAAGCGCTCCAAGTTCAATGTAGCTTCGTTTGACTATACCCGAAAATACATATTGGTTATGTATTCCCTTTAGCATTCAAGAGACATTATGCAAGTGATGTTTTTGAACATAACGTTTTGATTTTGTATTCACAATGTGAGACGAAAAAATATTTGTCCTATTTGTGAAAAAAATTTGCAAGAATTTGACATGGGGTGTTTTAGTAAACATGTTAATAGCTTATAATAATGCAATTCCTAACTATGGGAAACATGATTAGTTTTGTTAAGCACCTAATTTCATGCATGAGTTTCTCAAGTTAATGCATAGCCCCAAGTTTTTGTTTTTGTGCAAAAATAGAATTCCTAGACTCAGATCAGGAGTGTAATCATGTTTAGAATACTTACAATGATGATTGATGAGCAATGTAAATGAGGGAAGGACCAAAAATTCATAGTTGTGGATGAATGGTGAAGTGAATAGTAGCAGTTTGGAAGTGGTGGTATGAGATAATGGGTGTTTGGTTTAATATAAACTAAGAAAAAGTTCTGCAGGTCGGCGGATACGGCGGAACCAAAAAGAGGGTTCCGCCCGTTATGGCTGAGGGTTCCGCCGACTCTGCTGAGAAAAAGACTTATTGATTTGTTGTGATTTTTGTCTAATGTCTAGAACTACAAGATAAGTTCCATAAGTCCTAGGCCTAGCCTAAGGAGGTTAAATGGTTCTCGTTTAAGAGGTTTTGTGAGGATGTCGGCTATGTTTTCTTTGGAAGAAACTTTCTCAATTGAGATGTTTCCTTTTTGAACATTATCACGAAGGAAATGATGATGGATTTCAATATGTTTGGTACGAGCATGTTGAACTGGATTTTTGCTAAGATCAATGGCTCTTTTGTTGTCACAAAAAATTGTGATGTCGTTAAGTTGAATTCCTTAGTCGACAAGAGCTTGCTTCATCCAAAGAGCTTGTTGACATGCCTTTCTGGCCGAAACGTATTCGGCTTCCGTTGTTGAGATAGCGAGAGCCGTTTGCTTCTCAGAGAACCATGAGGTGAGACAATGTCCAACAAAAGTACAAGTACCACTTGTGCTTTTTCAATCAACATAGTCACCGGCATGATCCGAGTCGGCATACACTATGGTGTCCATTCCCGTTCCTTTGGGATACAATAAACCTAAATGTGTAGTGCCCTTAATATATCTAAAAATCCTTTTAACGGCTTCAAGATGAGTTGTCTTAGGATCTTCTTGAAAACGAGCACATAGACAAACACTAAACATAATGTCGGGTCTACTAGCCATTAGGTAAAGTAGACTTCCAATCATACCTCTATATTTAGTACTATCTACGGATTCACTTTCCTCATCCTTGGTGAGTTTTGTTTTCGTGGACATAGGCGTTTTGATTGGTTTAGAATCTTCTAATCCAAATTTCTTAAGCATGTCCTTAATATATTTAGATTGGTTAAAGAAGATACCATCTTCTAGTTGTTTAATTTGGAGTCCTAAGAAAAAGTTGAGTTCTCCCATCATACTCATTTCAAACTCGTCATGCATGATTTTTGAGAAATCGTTGCATAATTCTTGACAAGTTGATCCGAATATAATGTCATCAACATAGATTTGGACTATGATAATATGTGAACCTTTCTTCTTAGTGAAGAGAGTATTATCGACTAAGCCCATGGTATACCTATGGTCAACTAGGAAGGTTTTAAGTCGATCATACCATGCTTTTGGAGCTTGCTTAAGTCCGTATAGAGCCTTTTTAAGTTTGTAAACAAGATTAGGTTTTTCAAAATCAATGAAGCCCGGTGGTTGAGCAACATACACTTCTTCATTTATAAACCCGTTTAAGAATGCACTTTTGACGTCCATTTGAAAGAGTTTAAAATTGTGTGCACATGCATATGCAAGTAAGATTCTAATTGACTCATGCCTAGCCACCGGAGCAAAAGTTTCATCGTAGTCAATGCCTTCTTGTTGATTATATCCTTGTGCTACTAGCCTAGCTTTGTTTCTAGACACAATTCCATTTTCATCCATTTTATTACGAAAGACCCATTTTGTTCCAATTATTGTTTGACTCTTTGGTTGAGGAACTAATGTCCACACATCATTCCTAACAAATTGGTTCAACTCTTCTTGTATGGCTATTACCCAAGACTCATCATTTATGGCTTCGTTAATGTTTTTTGGTTCAATGGTTGACACAAAATAAAAGTCGTTATTTTCATTTTGGGTTTTAGATCTTAGTGTTCTCTCATTTATTTTTCCTATGACATTATCTAATGGATGAGTTTTGAATTGTTTAACATTAATAATTTCTTTGTTTAATGGTTCATCTTCCTTGTCATTTTCTAAGATCACTTGATTTTCAATAGCTTGACTTTCAACGAAGTCATCATCTACCAAAGGTGATTTCTTAGAGGGAGGTGGACTCTCGTCGAATGTTACGTTCAACGATTCCTCGACTCTTAAGGTTTCTTTGTTCAAAACAATGTAAGCTTTACTATTTTGTGAAATCCAAGAAATACACCTTCATAAGACTTTGGGTCAAATTTGGTGAGATAATCCTTGGTGTTAAGAATAAAGCATTTACTCCCAAACACTCTAAAGTAACCTAGTGTAGGCTTTTTACCTTTATACTAGACGAGTACCCATGCATAGCAACGAGATATTATAGCGACAAATAGTTTATTGATAAAAAAAAGTTTATAGGTTATAAATGAAAAATAATAAAAGTTTGAACATTTGGGAATTAAACATAATGTTTTGAAACCCGGTTCGACCCGGGTGGTTCAACCGGTTGAACCGTTCCGGTAAAAAATTGGTCGATTTAAACCGGGTCAACTTGCTAGGTTGGGTCGAAAACGGGTCAAATTAAACCGGTTCAACCCTTCGGGTTTGAAGCGTCCCGGGTCAACCCGGTATGTGATATGTATTAATTGTTTTAATTTGTTATATTTAATTTGGTAGATATGTTTTGAAACCCGGTTCGACCCGGGAGGTTCAACCGGTTGAACCGTTCTGGTCGAAAATTTGGTTGATTTAAACCAGGTCAATTTGCTAGGTTGGGTCGAAAATGGGTCAAATTAAACCAATCCAACCTGTCGGGTTTGAAGCGTCCCGGGTCAACCCTGTTTGTGATTTGTATTAATTGTTTTAATTGGCTGTATTTAATTTGCTAGATATGTTTTGAAACCCGGTTCGACCCGGGTGGTTCAACCGGTTAAACCGTTCCGGTCAAAAATTTGGTCGATTTAAACCGGGTCAACTTGCTAGGTTGGGTCGAAAACGGGTCAAATTAAACCGGTTCAACCCGTTGGGTTTGAAGCATCCCGGGTCAACCCGGTTTGTGCTTTGTATTAATTGTTTTAATTGGTTATACAATGTGTATAAATCATTGTACTTTTAAGTAATGGGGTGTTTTAATAAGAGTATTAATTATATTTCATAATTTCCTTATATACATTTTTCAACATTTCACATTTCACTTTTCTTGACTTTTCCACTTTCACCTTTGACCATTTTTGCTTTATAGGTAGTATAGATAGTTCATAAGGAGTTTTATTCAAAAATGGTCTAATTAAGACTCGATTTAAAATGTACGTTGATTTGTCAACGGCGTTACACCAAAACTTTTGTGGAATGTTTTGTTCATTAAGCATTGTTCTACTCATCTCTTGCAAAGTCCGGTTTTTACGTTCTATTACACCATTAGATTGAGGAGTACGTGGAGCCGAAAAGTTATGAGTAATACCATTTTTATCACAAAAGTTTCCAAATTGAAATTCATCTAATGAGGTAAGACAAAGTTTGTCTCTAGATGTTTGATCCATCTTCATGACATACACGTTGTTCTTAAGAACACCTTTGGCTATGGTTATGCAATCTTTAAGTATTTTACTTCCATTTTCACTAAAAAGAACGTTATACTTATTACGGCAAAGTTGACTAATACTAAGGAGATTAAAACCTAAGTTATCAACATGAGCTACATCATCCATAAAAAGAGAGTCATGAGAGATTGTACCTTTTCCGATGATTTTGCTCTTAGCTTTACCACCAAAAGTAACATTACCTCCATCATATTTGTGATAAGTTGAGAAGAGGATTTTGTTACCCGTCATGTACCTTGAACAACCGTTATCTTTAATCCATTCATCCGGTTCCAAACATACTTTGAGGCACACCTTATTTGAGTCGTAAGCCATGAGAGCAATTTCATCATTCTTTGACTCATCGTCATCTTCTTCATAGTCACTCCAAGCACCACTAACAAAAGCTTGTTGAGACTTGCTTTTGGGTGGTTTTGAACATTCTCCTATGAGATGACTTGTGTCTCCACACCTAAAGCATTTCCTTTTAACCTTTCCTTTCTTATCATCACGATCTTTTCGGAAGGTTTTCTTGTCATCTTTAGGTTACCTTATAAACTTTCCTCGTCTATGAAAGAACTTCTTGAAGTCTCTAACTGCCATGGCATATTCTTCATCATCACTATCCGAACTAGATTCTTCATCATCACTTGATTGGACTCTAGCTTTCAAGGCAATGGACTTAACTTTTTCTTTCATGCCTTTAACTATTTCTGAATCTTTTTCCATTACCATTTCATGAACTTTGAGGTTTCCAATTAGCTCGTCAAGTGACATGCTTGAAAGATCCTTGGATTCTTCAATTGCCGTCACTTTTGCTCTCCACTTCGGATGGAGTGCTCTAAGGAATTTCCTGACAAAATTCTTGCTACAAAAAGATTCATCAAGTGCTTTAAGTGAAATAATAATAGTGTTAAACCTAGCAAATGCACTATCAATAATCTCATCTTCGGGAATAACAAATTGTTCATATTTTTGAACAAGAAGATCAATTTTGTTATCCTTAACTTGTGAGTTTCCTTGATGAGTGACTATTAAAGATTGCCAAATTTCTTTGGCGGTTTTACACATAAAGACTCTTTCATATTCTTTCTTAGGCAAAGCATTGTAAAGCATCATTTTTTCATCTTTACTATTCGTAGCTACATTATCACCATCAATGATTATATACCATAAATCTATATCTTTAGATTTCACGTAAGTTTCAAAACGGTTTTTCCAATATATAAAACCATTTGCTTCAAAAAGTGGTGGTCTTTGCATAGATTGCTCTTCTTTGTAATTTTCAAAATCCATGGATCGTTTCAAGTTTTAAAACACAATATATTTTAAAAGCTTGAGTAACGTAGCTCTTGATGCCAATTGTGGAAAACTAAAAGGGGGGTTGAATAGTTTTACCCGTGTTTCGTTTAATTATCTTTTGAAACTTTCCGTTTAATAAAAGATATAACCTCAAAGACAATATATAATATGCAAGTATAAAGAAAGAAACGATCAAACCACAACACGAGTATTTATCGTGGTTCGGCTACAAGGACTCTTTTTCCTTGCCCTACGTCCACACCCCAAGTATCCAACTCGAGAGTTTCTTTCACTAGTCAACAAGCTCCTTTCACCGGCGGAGAAAACCTTACACGTTGCTTACACGATTACCGAAACTAAGCTAGATGTCGAGTTCTTTTACAAGGGTACAACCACTCCCGTTAGTTCTTTTGCAAGGGTGCAACAACTCTCGTCACACTATGTATTTTAAGGCCTAAAATACTAACCGATCACAAATGAAAACACACAATCAAATGAAGTGTAAACTATACAAAGTCTACACGATGCTAAGCTAACAAGTCTTGCAACGTTGTGTTGAATACTTGTAACTTTATATAAACTTGTGAACTTCTTTGCTACAAAAGAAACTTCACACAAAACGAAATGTTAAAGGGTTAGATGAATGATATGAATGTGTATGTGTAAATGTAATGAGGAGTGATTAAAAAGAAAATTCTAACAAATGGCTTGGTATTTATAGCAAGACCTTCAGTAGCTCTGGCGGATATAGCGGAACCCTCAGATGAGTTCCGCCCGTGTACCTCCAAGGTTCCGCCAGGCTGACAGAAGGTTTTGCAATTAATCATTCCAAACCAACCAAAGTCACATCAACTTAATTCTAGTCAAACACTTACTTGTGTAAGAAAGCTTATGGTGAGTCAAACACACAAACTTACCATAAATGCATGATGTGAAGTTAACATTTACTATTTTAAGCAATATGTAAATGTAATGTTTTTCTATTATAAGAAATATAAAAAGTGTTGTGTTTTATATGAAATGTAAATGTAGCAAATGTCTAATTATGCAAGTCTTTAAACTAAAAGTATGTTTTACTAAAAACTAAAGTTTACACTTTGTCGTTAACAAAACTTAACAAATATCGTAAAATATAAATAACGTTTTTAGGCGATATTTGTATTAACAAGATGTTATTGCAAGAGTTGGACCTACATAGGGAGGTTTAAATAGGTATGTGGTCGCAAGCTGGCTTTAACGAAATTTGCTATTCAATAAACTGGCTCGAAAATGGAGCTGCACCGTTAGATCGCTATATGATTATGCCAGACACGGGGTTGGTTATTGCATCATGGATTAACCGACCTGTTGGATTCATATCCCGACGGGGTTGGAATACGTGTTTTCCGCTTGTTTCCGGTCTAGACTTCTCACAAAGAACTGACCCCCTTGTGATAGCCCGTGTAGGGCCAGACGAATGTGGTCACTACATTTTTCTGACGCTAGACGGACTTTCTCCACTTCCGCATCTCCACCCACAATGGAGGAGGTACAGAGCCCAAGATGCATCCAAATAGGAAACATTATATTCCGATCGACTAAACTAGTTGTAAATAATTATACAGACAAAACATTGTAAATGATTACTGATTTATTTTGTAAATAATAGAGATACCGACAAAACATAGTGAATGATTACCAATTTATATTGTAAATAATTATACTGACAAAACATTGTAAATGATTATCGATTTATGTTATAGAGTATGTTGTTTGAGAAACCTTTGAACTCAAATGTTTATTTATGTAATTCGAATGATTTTATTTATTATTGCAGAAAATTAATTTGTTCAAATTAGTAATAACATTATTGATTGATGTTGTAAATTATTATGCAAATTCTTTTGTCAGGTGGAACGAAGAAATCCTTTCTTCGGTCGCTGTGACAAAGGATTTATTATAGAACGTAAATCAACCACACAAAAGACTAGTGGGAAACTGTATTATGCATGTCCTTATTCAGTGGTAAATAATCATACGTTTGCTAAGTTATGTAAATACGTAAATAATTTGTTTGTTAAGAATAATATTTCTTATAATTTTTTTAACATGTAACAACCAGGTATAGATAACTATGGGTGTGGATACTTCATGTGAAAAGATGAATTTCAAAGGACGTACTTTAATCAAGCCTCTTGTTCAACGCAGTGTTCAAACTGCGTTGCAAAAGCTAATAAGATTGACCAGCTTGAAGCAACAAATAAGTTGTTGATGACAAGAATAAAGACGTTGGAGATGGAGTTAGAATTGGCAAGGAATCCTGAGGATCACGCTTGTCAGTCAGGTGCAAGGCTGCATGATCTTTTAAATGAAATAAATAATCTTCATATGTCATAGATGTTGTTGTTTTTAAATAATGTGTTAACATTGTTGTTTAATTTAATAATAACAATTGTTGTTGTAGTTATTTAATGTGGTAATATTTAACGTGTTATTGTTGTTATTGTTGTTAATTAAATAAAAACATATTAGACGTTATTATTCCATTAAACATTATACAAACAAAATAATATATACAAAACATTACAAAAAAAAAAAAAAAAAAAAAAAAAGGATAAAAGCAAAAAAAAAAAAAAAAAACAAAACAAAAAGGACACCCTACATATTAGAGAAGGTTAATCTAACCAAATAGAGAGGGTCATTATAACCCACCCCTTAATATAACCTCATCAAAATAAAATCCCCTCCACATTCTTCTAAGATGTCCCGAAATTTCTCAATGAGGCATTTTCATACCTACAAAGTATCCAACCAGAGTCATCCCCTATTTCTAACTACCCTCTTCAACAACTGGATCTAAATCAACAAATTTCTTACCATATTCATTAATGATCACAGGAAAGTGTTTTAAATTGTTATTTAAGCTCCCACTCCTACCCTGTAAAGCGTTAGCAAACGACACACTCTTAGCAGGTGGATTATTGTCTTCCATCCTCACATCATTCATCATTCCCACACCATCAACAACATTATTCCCCCTATTATCAGCATTCCTATCCATACTACTATCTTTTTTAGTTCCACTTCCCATAGTAGGCCACTTCTCAGCTTTGTTAAAAGAAAAAGTAGCACTAGCCTTACTTCCACCATCACTCAAAACTTCACCTCTCTTCAAAATCCTAGGGTTATCCACACGACTAACACTAGGATTTGGAGTAGAGTTATTACTCATAGGTTTAGCCTCATTCCCAAACTTATCACAATCACTATTACTCAAATTATTTTTAGACTCACAAGATCCCCAACATTAGACACAAAGTTACTAGCAGATGCATTAGTATTACTACTAACCATACCTTCTCCACCATCATCATGGAACTTCCTTTCAGACACTGACTCCCCACAGCTCCTTGAATCCACAGAATAAGCATCAACACTAGAAGCTAAATCCATCAAATTCTTCCTCAGCTACATTATTCCCATCATCAAACTCAACCCCTTCTATACCCACAATAGACTTACCTCCTTTCTTACCAAGCTTCCCAATATTCTTCTTAAAGCTAACAGTCTTTGCAGCAACCCTAGCTTGTTTAGCCTTGTTTTTCAATGCACTATTCTGATTCCTTGATGATTTCTTTTGATGGATGACGTCATCTGATTCCTTGGGAGGAAGAACCAAATTAAGGTTTAAACAATCAGGATCATTCATAGTTGAATGGTGTTATTAGTAGATGAATTCATTCATTTAATATTATACTAACACAAAGAACAAAAATGGATTAAATAAATTGGGGGAAATGATGAATAGTACACAAGTGGGATTAAAATGGCTATTTAAACTTTAAAACAGTAAATCACAAGGAAAGATACGAATTTAGTATAGAACTGTAGATCTATACATCTACTATCCAAATCCAAAATCCTTAGTGAAAAAAATTTTATAAAATTAATTAAAAGGGAGAATTACTGTATAAAATTGCTTAGTTATTTAGGGGGTTTTCCTTTTTTAGAGAGAAAAAAAGTTTATGTATTCTTTTCACTATTTTGTTAATGTTACGAACCTTGAAATTTGAGTGTCACAGAAAACATCTTTTAATAGACATAAAGAGTAACTATAAGTGATTAAAACTAGTTTATAGCGAGTTTTGAGTATTTCCGGTAGGATTTGCTAGTTTCTGGCAAGTTTGACCATCGTTGATAGTCGTTGACATATGTTTGACCGATTTACACAAATCAAAAGGTTGGTGGCCGAGTAGCACCTAGGCAGCTATTAATCGGCCATGTAGGCCTTATTTTGAAATATTGATCTCAATCATCTCTTTAGGTCTTTACTGTCAAAACAGGAAACCAAACAATACAAGTATCTCAAATCGTTTCTCTAAATACGTTTACATACCATATGTAGACAATATCCATTAAACAAGGTTTTTCAAACCCAAACAAAATTTTGCAAAAAATCAGAAATAAAATAAAATCATCAAACCCCATCTTCATCATCTTCTCCGCAAACATCATCAAATACTCTCCTCTTTATCATTTAAAATCATCTTCTTCACAATCCAATCCTTATACCAATATCAAAAATTAAAACAAACCCACACAAATATAAACACTTCTATCTCCTCATATAAACTCTTCCACACACAATAATGAAGCCGCCACTACTGCCACGAACCCACCACCACCGAACTCACATCGTTATCACCACGAAACCACCACCACGAAACCCCCATCATCACCACCATGAAGCCACCACCACCAAACCCCCATGACCACCACCACTAGACCCGAACAGTTTGGTCAAGATCCTGCCAAATCCGTGGTTGGTGGTGATTTTCGGTGGCTGTTGCGGTGTGATGGTGATTGAGGTGGCTAGTTGGATGTGTTGGTATTGATGAATGTATTTTTTTTTTTTTTTTTTTTTTTTTTTTTTTTTGTGATTTTCTTTACGAAATGAAGATGAAGGTAAATGTGCGTGTGTGTTAGAGAGAGAGAGAGAGAGATTGTGTTTTTGAGGGAATGTTAAAAGTGTATTATGTGAGTGGGGCGAGTCATGTTGGTTTTTTTAATAAGATACTTGAAATGACAAAAATGCCCTGATATTTAACGGTCCAACACGGTAAAACTAACAGAGTTAAAACATTGGACCAAACCTGAAATGGGTGTATTTCGCTTTTAGACCAAACTTGAGACTTTTTTAAATTTTGGACTATAAATGAAATACTGACAAACTATAAGGACCAAAATGTAGCTAACTCTATGTTGTTTATTTAATAAGATTTACAAGTGTATTCCAAATACAATAAAACCTCTATAAATTAATACTCGATAAATTAATAACATCGATAAAATTAATAATTTGTCCAGTCCCAACTTGGGACCAGTACAAATTTGAACCACAATCGATAAAATAATAAGATAATAATTTTTTTGAAACCCAAGTGTATATATATTAGTCCCAACGAAACTATAAATTAATAATTACTAAAAATTCCATATATATGTATATATGTGTGTGTGAGAGAGATAGATACACTATTTTTCATTGTTTAGGGCTCCGATGGGTATTCTTAAAAAGTTAGAAAGTATGAGACAACGGTTCTTTTGGGGCGGAAATGATGAATGTAAAAAAATAGCTTGGGTTAAGTGGGACTTAGCTCTAAACAAAGAAATTTTGAGGGGGCTTAATATTGGTAGTCTTAAGGCTGCCAATTGGGCTTTACTAGGTAAATGGTGGTGGCGATTTCAAGTGGAAGGAGACCGGTTATGGGTGAAAATCATCAAAAGCATTTATGGTTGTGATGGGGGCATGTTGTTTGAGATTAGAGGTGATAGATTGAGTGGAAGTATTTGGGGAGACATTGTGAGGGTAGGTAAGGACATTGATAAAACGGGGATAAACTTTTGTTCTTCATTTGGAAAAACAGTGGGAAATGGGTATAATACACGTTTTTTGCTTGATAGGTGGGTGCCTGAGGGGGTGTTGTTGTGTGAAAAATATCCAAGGTTATTTTGATTAGAAGCGAATAAAGATGAATCGGTGGGCGAGAAGAGGGTGTGGGGAGAAGGGGGTTGGGAATGGCAATGGAATTGGGTTAGAGAGCCAAGAGGTAGAGGCGAAGGCGATCTTATGGAATTGACGGCATTAACTAATTTTTTTTGTCCCAAATGTATTACAGCTAGATTCTTGGCGTTGGATTCTTGACAATAAAAGGCAATTCACGGTCAAGTGCCTTAGAGAGAAGATTGATGAAAAACTACTAAGCTCGACAAATTCAAATAAATAGACAAAGTGGAGCAAGATAATCCCAAGAAAAATTTGTATCTTTATTTGGCGATTACAACAAAGAAGATTGCCGGTTCTCACATGGTTACAACATATTGGTATGGATCTTAACTCAACACTTTGCCCACATTGTGAAGATGAAATAGAAACGTTTGATCATTGTTTCATCAGATGTTCTCGAGTTTTAGTTGGATGGGAAAAGGTTTTTAAATGGTGGAAGTTGTAGAATTTCAATGTTGGGTCGATTGATGATATAATAAATCATATTGGTCACGATAGTTTCAACAAAAAACAAAAAAAGATTTGGCAAGCGGTTTGTTGGTCGATGTTATACTTAGTGTGGGGTTTTCGCAACAAGAGAATTTTTGAAAATAAAGTTTCAAATCTGACCACGATATGCGACGAATTACAAGTCCTTACCTTCTATTGGGTGTCTCATAGAGCTAAAGGAACAATTAAATCTTGGAGAGATTGGTGTTCAGATCCGGTAATAGCTTGCAAAGTTTAGTAAGTCATTGTTTCCGGTTTCAACATCGGGAGAGGTTTGTTTTAATGCCTCCGTGCAAGCATCTTGATAATTTTGGTTTGTGTTGGGTCATGTTGTATCTCTTTGGTCTATTTTGTTTATGTTGAGTCGTTGGAGATGCCTATATTTAGAATTGTGTGGTTTTTATGGCAAGTTCCTTTCTTTGTAATTTTTACTTGTATGTAATATATTCTTCTGTGTTGCCTTCCAAAAAAAAAAAAAAAAAAATCCTAAGATTGTTTAATAAAAAATGAATTCATTGTCACTTGTTATTTTTTGTTAAATTTCAAATCTATATTGAGTTTATCTCAAAATCTCCTTATTACAATAGAGTGTTGGTGTGTTATCTTCTCGTATTGCAATAAAAGTGTTAATTTTATTTTCATAAAGTGTAAATATGAATTCATAACATTTTAATTGGAATTTTTTTTCAAATTTATTTTCATGTCTAACGGTATATATTGTAACTAGTATATTACAAGGTCATATGTAAAACATCTTTAAATTAATAAATTATTAATTTATCGATATAATAATATCTCGCTAAATTAATAAAATATGATGGTCTCAACACTATTAATTTATAGAGGTTTTATTAATTGCTAAGGCTTGTTCATTTGTTCATATAATGGCTGACCATAACGATAGTGAGTCCTCCTCCTTTTAAATAAAGTTTGATAAATTTATTGGTCTTTTTTCCTGTCATAACTTATTGTTATTAGATTGCACAGATGTTCATCTGTTGGGGGTTATTCAAGAGAAGATAAAAACTGCATTTAGTAATGTTTGCTGGTCTCATTTAAATGGTGGGTTAATTCAGTTCTGGGCACCTGTAAACATATCCGGAATACGGTTACTTTCGACTTTCGATCAACCTTTTGTAGCTGAGCATATTGACTCTGTCATTACATACAGGGCATGTTGTATGCGGTATAACTATAAGGTTGATTTTTTTTATAATAGTATTAAGGTTCCCACCACTGCATTCCGAAACCATTTACCCGAGGTTATTGCGGATTTGAAGACTAGTATTAGTAGGATGAGCGTTCACGAGGTTGAATGTTTATCGGTGCATTCTGCTGCTTTGGAATGTGAATTGATGTCTTCTTTACTGCTACCTGTCTTTTGTCAAGAATCATGCGTTGGGGTTGTTGAGTATTCTACGAGGATGAGGATGACAGGGTCTCATTTTGTTTTATCTTTTAATGAGCTGCAAAGAGTATTAGTCGTATGTTTTGCATGAAACCTCAGTAAACAAGTCTTTAAGTATTGTTTTTAGTGAAATTTTTCATCTAGTTTTATTTATTTGCTTACTTGTCTTTGCAGAGTGTCGGTATGAATACGTTTAATGCACAAGAATGCCGGCCGTTTAAGGTAAATTTTTCTGAAACCAAAAGCTCACGTGTTTTCTTGTTAAAGCAAATTGCTTCTAGATTACTCTTAGTACTAAGATATTGGATATGCATAAACGTGCTTTAATCTCCTGGAACAGGCTGTACCTGCTCTTAAAGTGGCCGCATATGAAATTGAAGAGGCGTTAGAGATTCTTTGTGAATCGCATTACATAAATCTTGCTCAAGTTTGGATGAGTACTCATGTGAATGAAAATTTTATACCCTTTTCATCGATGGACAATCCCCGAATTGCAATCAAATTGATTGGTTATTCTGTTAAATGGGAAGATGATACTCTTTTGTCCTCTATTAAGGGTTATTATGATACTTGTGATATGCTTCCTTTGAAAATCGGGGAGGGACTTTCCGGGAAGACACTTGAAACTTGCGTACCACACTTTTGCAGGGATATTAATGAAGTGTGTTGTGATAATGAGCTATTGGCGTTACCCCCTTCTGCCAGTAGCTGTCTTACTATATGCTTGAGGAGCACTCACACAAGAGAGGATGTTGATTATGTCTTTGAATTCTTGTGGCCCGCTGGCCGCGACTATCATATCTTGGTGGAGTCGATTTTATTAACACTAATGAGGTGCTTGCCACATTTCATGTTTCCATGTGGTGCAAAAGTTGGTGATGATGAATTATGTGTTGTAAATGTTGACAACAACTCCAGGGAAAGTAGATTCAGATGTTTTCACAATTATCACAAATCATCACGATTACTTAAGAAAACATTGGGACCAAGAAAGAGATTTGTGGCAGAGGAGGAAAGTATTTCGTTTTTGGAGGTAAAATCAAACCCTCTACATCTAGAGGATGTCAAACAAGAAGTTGGAAGTACCATTCAAGAAACTTCAACCAACTATTATGGTAATTAAAAGTTATAACCTTTTTTAATTTAAATTCTTATACTTGTGAGCCTTTTGAATTTCATAAACATAAATGTGTCTTCTGTATCAAGTTTGATTATATATATCAGTCGTCTAAGAAACTTCATCTTTGTTTTTTTGTTTTTTGTTCTTTTTTTTTTTTTTTTTTTTTTTTTTTTTTTTTTTTTTCATTATTGACTAGACATTGTTTTACAAAGATTTCAGATAATAATACATATTGATCTTTTGTTGGCATTCCAGGGCGGAAGTTTGTGAAGAGAAAGTTAAGTGACATGTCTGAGAGTCGACAGTGTGAATCAACTGAAGAAGCCTCTTATAGCAGCAGCAGCAGCAGCGACAGTGAAACGTCCCCAAACAAGGATATGCTGACTGTAAAAGCAGAATATGGAGATGATCTAATTGCATTCCTCACCCCGACCTCATCAGCAACACTTGCAGCCCTCAAAAAGGAATTACATGAGGGGTTTGAGCTGAATAATGTACGCTATGAACTCGCGTACTTGGATAATGCTAATGATTTGATCTCAATCCGATCCGATGAAGAAGTAAGGGTTAGCATATGGGACAGACCTGCAAATACAACTCATATAAAATTGTATGTGCTTCCCTTAATTTATTAATCCTAAGGGTTCTGCATCACATCACCTAATTGTCAACAGGTGTGAAGCTCACAGTTAAACATTTTATCTTGACGTGCCTCCTATTAGATAACTTGAATCAAGTCATATCTAAAGTTATATATCGCTAGAATTAAATTCTATTTATTTATGTACTGATTGGTTTAGAGTATACATGGTAAAGGAAAGATCAAAGATGGACATCTATTGTTACTTTTTTTTCTCCCAAACCCTCCCCCCCCCCCCCCCCTCCTTCCTTATTGTTGTAGAAGAAAAAGCTCACGTTTGTGGTTAATTGTTTTCCTTTCTGTCTTGGCTGGGTAAGGGCTGGGTTAGGTTGTACCTTCTATCTTTTCAAAAGTCTCGATAATTGGACAAAGAGATCACCCGAGCGTACGGCATTCTTGATCAGTAGCATTCCAATAAAGGGTTCCTCAGGTAGTTCAGCTTACACAAACATCACATAAGCAAACCTCAGCAGTGGTAATCTTGTATCCCTCGTGGGAAATTAGACGAACGAATTCCTATATCCCTCTTACTCTCATACGAAAAACAAACTTCCAAATGCTCAAGAAAAATGCAAGTGTAATCCAAACCCTCTCGCATTTATCCCCATTTATTGTTTTTATCATCAATAGTACAAACCACGGGTGTTCACGAATGGTTATTGGTTCGCCAACTTAATTTGTGAACCTAAACTGCCACAATATATATATATTTTTTGTCATCGGTATGAATTGCATTATATAGCTTAGTTATATAAAAATGCATGAAATCAAATTTTATAAACATATGCAATAATATATTGTTGGTGGAAAGAAACTACAGTATTTAGACGATTACTTATCAAACAACGCGCAGGTTTATAATCCTTGTTAAAGAATACACGTTGTGCTGTCATCTCTGTTCCAGCAATTGCAAACATTACAATAACATTTTGGGTAATTAGACTGTACCGCCAGACATTAGAAATCATACACATGAAATGGGAAGTCATTTTCATCGTACCAAAATTTTCAATGACTTGAAGTGACAATACATTCATGATAGAACAAGCGTTGTGAAAACAGGTCATAATGGATATTGTTATAGTTCGTTTGTAAATTGACATTTTAATTGACTGCTAAACAGCATGTACAATATTTATTAAACTTCCAATGATGAGCCCAACAAGCTGAGCCAAAACATATGATCGTGTGGCCGTTTGCTAAACAGCATGTACAATAATTAGGCTTCCCACATTTTCCGAGTAGCAAATACAATAAGGTGAACTGAAAAGAAGAAGGAAAACTGAGCAGTACATCACTCCAGCAAACCAACGCTGCACAACTACCACCCAAACAGAACAGCAACTAGGAACACAACAAAGAATGAAAATTACGAGCAAACTGAGAACAAACCCGACTAGACAAAGACCGGCAACCAAAATCAAAGGAGTAACATCTAAATAGTTGTTAACCAAAACACTAGAAAGCAATTCGGAATCATACTAAGAAAAGAATGGGAGGTTCGTTGACCATTGAAAATGATGATAGTTATTGGCTATAAGTTATTAATTCATCAGGTATCATACTAAGTGAGGAACTGATGAAGATATTAATATTACAGTTGATTTAAAGGTAGCACACGAAGTTGTATATGAGCACCATTTACAAATGTCAGATTTGAAATACATTGTCTCAAGTGTTTATCAGAATTCATTAAGATCCAATCTCGGTCGTGATCCAAGTACTTGAGCTTGTAAGTCCCAGGATTCATGTTGCAGCGCTTGTGGATTTCCTTCTTAAGAACTGCAAGTGTCAATGAGTTATGCTGGTAGAACTTAAACAAACCACGTGCACATTCTAATTCTATACTTATAACATCATCTTGATTTGCACTTTTGTTATTTACTTCTTCATTCGAGTCACAGTCACTCTCATACACATCCCTTAACTTTCTCTTGACAAAGTTTGGTCTTTGCCACCACCCTGTGAAAAAGAAACTAATATCAGAAAATAAAAAAAGAATCTTGGATGTTTGACACATGAAAAGTCCCATTTGGGTAAATGGGTTATTGAGGAGGGGAAATATTATGATTACCAGTAAGATTTCTTGCAGTTTCATTTGTGGATCTTCCAAGTTGTCGCATGACATCTTCTTGCGGTAATGAGATTAAATGTGTCACCGCTAAAGATGAGGAAGAGGATATGCAATCGTCGGGCACCAAGAATCTCCTCCTTTCTTCCAATGCTTTAGGTATCTGTGATAATTTATTACCTTGGAGAATCACAAAAGATCCTATTCCTCCACTTCCTGTAGAGTTCTCGACATCTATAATACGCAACTCATCACCAAGTCGTGCACCAGAAGCAAGCTTGAAATGTGGCAAACACCACTTTAATGTTAATATCATCGACTCCAACAGGATTAAATAGTTTCGAGTTTGCGGCCATAAGAATTCAAACGCATAATTTATGTCTCCTGTGTCAATGCTCCTCATGCATATCACAAAACAGCTACATCTAGTAATGGCAGACAGAAAAGCCAGTAGCGTCTTATCCTTAATCCGCTCATAACGACCCATACCATAAATATTTGTACAGAAGTGTGGATGGTATGTTTCAAGAGTCTTTCCAACAAGTCCATCCTCTATTTTCAAAGGAATCGTGTCACATGTATCATAGTATGACTTACAAAGACGATCATCCGAATCAACACAATAACCAACCAATTTGACAGCAAATCTTCCTTTTGTTTGAGTTCCATCTGCGCAAGGTTCAAAGGGCAGATAGTTCTCATTCTCGTAAGGGATCCAAACTTGGGCAGCAGGTAAGTCATGTGATTCACAAACGATAACTAATGCTTCTTCAATTTCATCTGTGACGTGTTTGATAGCGGGTATACTCTGTTACGTTACATATATAGATATGAGTAAAGTATTTACATATATCTAACTTCTGGTACAAGGAAAAAATTGTAGTAAAAATATATATACCTTGTATGGGAGACATTCTAGTACATTAAACGTGCTCAAACCAACAGTCTACAAAGACAAGTAAGCAAACAAGATGAAATGTCATTAGAAACTTATGACGACAACAATATTGTTTTGGAATTCGGATATATAAACCTGAAGAAAAGGAAAACATGTACCTTTAGAGCACGTTTAACCTCTCTAAATATCTTTAAAAAACAAGAGAGCTCCATACAACACTCAACGACACCAACACAACAAGAAGTACTAGAGGTAGGATAAAAAACAGGCAACATAAAATAAGACGTGAAATCGCATTCCAAAGCATGTTGCACCAATGGGCTCTCCCCCGGGTGAACCCTTCTCTGCCTCAAGTCGAGAACCACCTCTGGCAATTGATTCAAAAACACAATACCCAGTGGACCACCACTGTTTTCACCTTGATCAATACTATATTGATACGTCTTACAATATACCCTATTATAGTCTGAGACATGTTTAAGTGCAAAAGGTTGGTCACAAGTTGTAAGTACTAGTCTCCTCCCACTTTTTGTTTTTATGGGTGCCCAAAACTGTATTAATCCCTTTAATTTAGATGCATCTACTTTACTAAATACACTTTTTATCTTGTCCTGAATTAACCAATTAGAGTCATCATCATCATCTGTGCAAACAACCGGGCTCGTCGTCGAATCGCCCATTATTTCTGTTATGAATAAAGCCCTAACTAACTTGGTTTGTGTTTGTATCGACCAAATTACTGCACACCTCCCCCCTTCTATATTTTAATTTTTTTCAAAATAGTAAATTACACTGTTGGTCCCTCAGGACTTCCAAACTCTCGCATTTGGTCATTTTTACTGTTCTCTCTCACATTTAGTCCCCAAACTATTTCTTTGCTTCGTTGTGGGTTGCAAATTTAGTTCAATATTTTAACATTCCTTTGTGCTCTCGTCATATTCCTTCGTCTTTTCAATCTTTCTTGTCCAAACACCATTGGTCCCTTAACTTTCCAATTCTCAAAATTTTAAAATCCAACCACCTCTCTTCTTCAACCTCTCACCCACCACCACTCTATGTTCACTACCGCTCCTATCAGGATGTCACCACCACCACCGCCATACCATATCTATACAAATCATTTCTTTTCTTTTTTAATATCTGAAACCCAATCATATGAGTAACATATTTCTTTCTTTCTTTTCACAATTCTAACCACATTTATACTTTTAGTTACTTTTATTGTTTTACTTAATTGCTGAATGCGCCCATTTATGCTAGAAGTGTTACCGGAGAAAAGAAAAGATGTACTAGTATTACTACAATGTGTTTCGATATGATTGTGATATGTGATCAAATGTACTTGATCAAAAGAGTATGCAAGTGAAGTCACCGATGTGACAACTCGTGTTTTCCAGGCCATTACTTGTCTTTAAACTCAAAACTATGTACTTTTTACGTTTACATATTTACTTTTACGTATAATCGTTAGGTTAAA